>JACRUU010000029.1:10728309-10775809 GCA_030449085.1 Kryptopterus vitreolus
GTGTGTGTGTGTGTGTGTGTGTGTGTGTGTGTGTGTGTGTGTGTGTTCGTGTTCGCTTGTTATTAGAATTTGTTCTATCACCTGCCCCTCAGTTGCTCTCACTTGCGCGCGCACACACACACACACACAGAGGGAGAGAGCAGATACCAGTTTGTTCACTCCAGTCTCGGTTTACACTGACCCACTTCTCCATGTGGAAGGAAACACAATCTCTCCAGGTCTGATTGTCTTCAAAAGTTTTCTGCATTTCTGTACATTTACATCTCTACTCAAGTCTGTTTGTTTATCTTTTGTGAATCGCATCGCAGCGCGTTTACCTCCATTTTAGGAGTCAATATTTACCCTGAGCTGTACGGTGAAAGAGTTTCATGTGCTCCACGTGCTGTAAATCTTGCACTACTTTGCCACGCCTCCTTTATTAAATCTTACTCAGGCCACGCCCCCTTTATCAAATCATATGGTGGCCACAGCTCTTTAATTGTGTATTACCTCGGTTATTCCACGTTACACGGGCCATGTCTACGTTATTGAGTATTATTGAGGCCACACCTTAAACAGTAGTGTGTGTGTGTGTGCTTTCCCAGTGTGTGTTTGCTGAGGTTGCTGTATCACTGCTCACCATGGTTCTGTAAAGTGACTCATTGCGTCCAGTACAACACCTCAGTGTTTGTCTGTGTGTGTGTGTGTGTGTGTGTGTGTGTGTGTGTGTGTGTGTGTGTGAGTGAATGAATCATATCCCGTATTGCATTTAGCACGGTGTATTGGTGCAAAGACAGTAAGAATGCTGAAACTGAAACTATGACGAGCAAAACACACACACACACACACACACACACACACTACAGTGGCAATAATGGGAACCACAGGTGAAGATGGCTTGACGAGGAGAGAGAGACGATGATGCAGGGGACGTGTATGATCGCGGTTTGGATTATTGCTGTTGAGAGAGACGGAGACAGATAGTGAGCCAGAGGGTGAGTGGGTGGATGTTTTCTCATCTCTCTCCATCACACACACACACACACACACGCTCGCACACACACACACTGCGACTAACTATACATTTCAAGCTTCAGCGGTGTATGAAAAGTGTCTTCGTAGCTGTAAGAAAAAAAGACTAAAAGAAAATGAAAGTGTGAGACATACAGAGATGGACCGACAGGCAAAAAGAGAAAGACAAACAGAAAAAAGAGAGAGACAGACAGCTAGAGAGATCTAGACAAAAGGGGTGAGAGAAGAGAGATGAGCAGACAGAAAAGACAGGTAGATACAGCCAAATAAACGAGACAGAAAAGAGATAGACACAGCTAATTAAAAAGAGAGAGAAAAGAGACGGAGCGAAGGAAAAAAACTGAAGACATACCGAAAAAAGGAAGGCATGCATGCTGACAAAATAAAAGAACAGACGGGTAGAGTGGGTGAGACAGGTGGACAAAAAGAGAGACATGCAAAGAGACACCAAGTGTAAGAGCGAGAAAGATCTACGCACAGAGGTATGCAGGATTAATGCAATCGTGAGCTGGATGTGTCTTCCCATCTGTGTCTGATGGGTGTTTGGACTCCATGGAGTGGTTTCAGTTCTGATGTTATGAAGCCACACCTGACTCAGTCTCATGGCACTGCGTAGTTGGTGTGGAGGAGGAGCTTCATCTACTCTGTCTATTGAAATAACATCAGTTTATCCCATTTGGTCCTTTATCTGTAATTATTTCCCTGTCCTTGATGAAGGGAGGTGTGGTTTTATGGAGATTCTCCATTTGGTGAGGCACTGGTGAGAAGCTCCTCCAAATGGACAGAGAGAGAGAGTGTCTCTCTTCCATGTGGTTGGACATTTTTAAGGAGGTTCTCCAGGTGGCAAGACTGTGAGGAGATTTCCCAGGCGTTTGGATAGTTTAAGATGAATGTCTAGGTGGCGAGACAGTTTTAGGAGCTTCTCAACGTGAGCCGCCAGACATTTCATGGAGTTTCCCCTGATTTGTAAAATGGTCATAGGAGGTTCTCTGAGTGGGGTGGAGCTCCTCCAAATTGAGAGACTGTTTCAAAAGGTTCTCCAGGTGGAGAGACCATATGAAGAGGGTCTCCAGTTTGTAAAACAGATGAGGTTCTCAGGGTGGGGAGCAGTGTGAGGAGCTCCTCCAAATGGTGAGACAGTTTGAGGAGGTTCTCGTGGTGGAGAGACAGTTTGAGGAGGGTCTCCAGGCAGCAAAACTTTGTGCAGAGGTTCCCCAGGTGGTTGGATAGCTTAAACTGAATGTCTAGGTGGCGAGGCAGTCAATGGAGGTGATTGTAAAATGGTTACAGGAGGTTCTCCAGGTGGTGAGACAGTTTGAGAAGAACACTGAGAAACTGTGTTAGGTGATGAGAGTGTTTGTGGAAGTTCTCCAGGTTGTAAAACAGATATTTGAGGTTCTCGGGGTGCGGAGATGGCGTTAGGTCCTCCAGGGTGTTGGACAGTTTAAGAAGATTCCGCATGTTATGAGACATGTTATAGAGGTTCCCCAGTTTGTGAGACTGTTGTTTTAGGAGCTTCTCAATGTGGTGAGACGTTTCGCGGAAGCTCTGCCGATTGTGAAATAGGAGTTTGAGGAGGTCCACCAAATGGAGAGAGCGTTTGAGGAGCAGTGAGAGGAGCTCCCGGATGTGGTGAGACTGTTTGCGGATGTTCTCCAGGTGCTGGGACTGTTTGGCGGAGGTTCTTATGACCAAGACCTGAGGGTTGTCTGAAGCGAAGAACATTCTGAAGGGTCGATCGTTTTCAGAGGGAAGAAGAACTGAAAAGTTCACATCATGTCACATTCCCTGTACACAGTGTGTGTGCATGTGTGATTGTGTACCGTGTATTTATTTGTGCCTGACCTTGACACTATCACAGTGAGACACACAGTATAAACATCGATCACTGGCGTGGTTTCAGACGTCCCACAGAGATCCACTGCACATTCAAAACTAATAAAACACGATTGACATAGAGCTGAGTTAACATAATTTCGTTTCTGTTGTTGTTGATGTTTGTGTTTAGTTTCTATTGTTTCTGCTGTAAGTAATTAGTCCTGGGTTTGTGTTTCGGTGCCGTCAGGGATGTTCTCTCTCTCTCGGTCTGTTCAAGTCTGTGCACGACCTTTGCGTCATGACACTCGCGCTTGCCTTCCACCTGCTGCAGACGTCACCCGATTCACTCTGTGTGTTTTGATCAATAGCCGTGCACGTGAGGGGGCGTGTCCGAGCGGGGCCGTCCCGCCACAGGTGCACGCAAAGCTCCGCTTCATTCTCCTCACACATGGGTTTAAACGCAACACAAGCAAGTGCACAGGGAGTGCAGTGCCTACGGAATCTTCCCCAGTCTAGTCTAATCTAATCTAATCTAATCAGCGCCGAAAAAGGATCTTCAGGGAATCAGCATGGTGAGAGAAATACTAGATTTCGGGGCTTCTGGTTTTGGACGATGTGCTGGCGTTTATTGTCTTGTTGATGTTTGTTTCTTGATACTGATGAGACAGACAGAAAAAGACACTTAACATTTGAAAACATTGACCTTTAAATTTACATTAAAAACAAATCTCACAGGGTTTAAGGGGCTTTTATTAGACTTTGTTTAGGTTTTTTGTTGGAGATTTGGGCTCATTCAGACACGTGGTATAGCAGAGGCCAATAGTTTGTGGACACCCACTCCATATTCAGTCTCTATTCACTGTTATAATAAGCTCCACTCTTTTAGGAAGCTGTTGCTTGTAGACTTTGTGGAGATTCATTGTGCTGCGCTAGTCATGTTGGGTACTGAGGTAGGTGAAATGATGCAAGAAGGTTCCTGGGGTGCCGTCAGCGTGGACGTGGTGTTTAGTAGGATTGGATCTCTCTCTAATAGATCTACCATGGAAACTAGATCTTCATCTCGATTGTGCAGAACAGGTGTGGGTCACATTTTCAAAGGTGTGTGTATGCAACAGTGCTATGAGAACAACATTTGGGTGGGCAAGTCAGGTGTCTCCAAACTTTTGTTAGTTCTATTTATGGATTGAGTTTGTGTGCAATTTCTGTAAAACACACATCCTACCATATGGCATATCGCTGACCTTTTTTCCTTATAAAAGAGCGATCACACTTGGCTTTTATCCTTTATTATGGTAACAAAGAGGAAGGCAGTGTCTGAAATTCTTTCGTAATCGAGACTTTGGGGATTAGAAGCAGGGCAGAGTTTACCGAGGACCTGGCGAGATTAACCTCGAGAACAGGTTCAGGGTAGGTTGCGTGTGGGCAGGAGCATGAATGCACGAGTCTAATCCAAACAGGAAGTAAGACATCTCCATTTAAAGAGATAGTAAACATCTCCATTTAGATCTGACGACCAACAGAAAGAATGCACAGCATGTCCTAGTGGATAAATAAATTCTTTTGATTTTAATTTTATTAATGTTTAGCATTGTTAGCATGGTGACTGTTCAGCAGCAACAATATACATGGTGCTCAGCCTGGCAGCAAAATGAGTCTACTGGGGTTTGGATGGAAGACTCATCATTACATGCTCACTCACTCGCTGCAGTTGGAAATCAGTGAATGTGTGTAAAGCTGTGGGTTAGACTGGAGGACTGGGATTTGTTCACACATTGTATTCTGTAACTGTAGATTGTGTGTGTGTGTGTGAGTATATTACAGCTTATTCTTTGACTCTTTCTTATCTCTTTCATTTGCCTAAAACTCTTGAGTGGGCAATGGGGCACCCCCCCTCTCACACACACACAAACCAAGCAATGTCAATGTGCAGAACCGCTCGTTATGTCTGTTAGCTGCGGAACCGGTTTACCAAACCACAGCAATACTGAATCCTGTGTAGAAACACAAAACACACACACACACACACACACACACACACACACACACACACACACACACACACACACACACACACACACACACACACACACACACACACATACAGGAGGTTTCAAATTATGGTGTAAAGGCATTACACCTGTGCCTACTTAATATTAACAGTGACATAAAGCAAAGACTCTTGGTTTCTTTTTCTTTTTTTGTGTCATCTTATTTGAATGTTCCTCACGCGTTCCGGCACTGTTTCTGTAGCTCAAGGAGGTCATGTCAGTGTCCGTGCGGGAACCGTACGAGGATGAAGAATCTCGGGAGTCGGACCGAGATAGCGCCATCGAGAGCGCCGCAGGATCCGAGCTCTCGGACTGCGGACGAGGAGCGGATAAAGAGGAAGGACTCCAAATATTCTTACCGCGGCAAAAGTCAGTCCTTCCGAGCATCAACACACACACACACAACACACACACACACCTTCGCATGCTTACAGCGCACACAAAGCATTTCATTCCACACTAATGCCAGTAACTATAAATGAGTGTTTGTTTGGTTTTGGTAAGAGGCGTGTCACTCCTGTTATCCTGCTCTTATACACGCAGGAGGAGGAGACGTTAAAGATTTCTGTGGGTTATTGATTGAACGCTGTATGTTGCAGGAGTGCAGAGCGGAGCTTGAACCCGTCTGTGACCTCTGACCTTTCATCCCGCTCACTGAACGAGGAGCAGTTTGAGGATTACGGTGAAGGAGACGATGCCGATTTCAGTCCCATCAGCCCCGGGGACGAGACGCACACCAACGGGTTCTCTGACCTCGGCTCCTCCGTACCCTCTAGGTGTGTGTGTTGTGTGTGTGTGTGTGTGTGTGTGTGTGTGAAGGTGGGCTGCTTTAGATTTGTGAATAATGACAAGATTCACAGTCAACATCAGAGGAAAAGTCAGAGAGGACGAAATAGATTCCTGCCGATCAGCAATTGATGCTGACTCAGATTTTCTTAAGGATTTCCACACACACACACACATGTTCAGGTCCACGTCATTATGTGAGATTTACATCCCTCTGTCTGTTCCACTTTTGTGTTTATTACGCCAAGCTCAGTGACGAAGAGAGAGAGAATAATGGAAGAATGGTGAAAAAAAGAGGGAAGGCAGATAAGGAAGAAAAGACAAAGAAAGGGAATGTAGACATGAAAGAATAACAGAGGGCCATAAAGAAGGAGAATGAAACTTGGGAAAGGAGCTAAACACACTCTCACACTATGTCTCTCTCCCCCGCTATGTGCAGTGCCACTCACACACCTCAGAAGGTGAGGCAGGTGAACAGTGATCATGAGGCATTTTGCTCAAACTGCTGTAAAAAAGTCGCTCAGCTCAATGATCTGGAAACTCGACTCAAGAACCTCAAAACACACAGGTAACACGCACACACAAACACACACACACAGGTCACATGTGCATTAAAAGATAACACATGCACAGAGGCACAGGTAACACACACACACCACACAGTGTCTATCTATCTATCTCTATCTATCTATCTATATCTATCTATCTATCTATATATCATATCTATCTATATCTATATATATATATATATATATATATATATATATATATATATATATATATATATGTCTATATTACATTCCACACACACACAAACACAATTATTAACAGACAGACACAGCAACAGTTAACACACCCACAGGAAACACAGACATATAAGCACACACCTGCAGTAAAGGCAGTGAGAGTTACTGCACAATTACAGCAATTTCATTAATGAGAATGTTTGTGTGTTTTTTGTTTGTGGTAATTTGTGTGTGTGTATGGGGGGGGGGGGGGGGGGGGGGGGGGTGGGGGGGGGGGGGGGTGACATGGCATGGCTAAACCTAGAAATTTATGATATTGATATTTTTCTCTTTCAGCCCAAACAGAAAAATTTCCAGTACAGCATTCGGCAGGTGAGTTTTGTGTGTGTGTGTGTGTGTATTTGCTAATATGCAGAGTGGTTAATCATTACACATTGTCCTTCACCTGCTATTAATGGAGAACTTTGTGTGTGTGTTTTGTGGAGTGTACATGTACATTGGTGTGTATTGTGTGATGAATTTAAAATGCACCGTGTGTGTGTGGAGCTTGGTCAGTGGATAATCATTACACACACAAACACACACACTTTGTCCTTCAGAATCATTTAGAGGAGAACTTTGCATTAAGAGTCGTGTTTTGTATAAGGGCGCACACACACACACAATAGGCACAGCTGTGTCTTTAATCCTCACTGTCATTGTGACATTTTCATGGATTGAGCAATGATGATGATTTCATGATGAGTATGTGTGTGTGTGTGTGTGTGTGTGTGTGGTTTTGATCAGATTACTCTGAGAACACTAAATGAGAACACTAAAATGTGGTTCCTTTCTTGCTATTTTTTTTCCGTTAATTGCTGTTGCCGCTAATGACAGTGATTTTTCCGAAACTGATCAAAAGAATGAATTTGAGATGAGGGATCAGAATTAACTGATATTTGCATATAGTCGTGTTATATAAATTCGGAAATTGACCTTTTTTTTATAGATAAAGTGAGTGTTTAATTGTGTTGGTTTTAACACTTAAGGTTGAGATGTAGATTGTAGGTTTGTGTAGACTTCTTCTATATTCATTCTTCTTCGTCCTGAGGTTCCTATCAATACAAATTAGTGAGATAATTCTGGAAGCAGCCTGGAATCTTAATCTGTGATGCTACTACCACTGAGCTTCAGAGATAAGTTTGGGACCCTTTGTGTATGTGTGTGTGTGTGGTGTGTGGTGTGTGTGTGTGTGTGTGTGTGTGTGTATGTGTGTGTGTGTGTGTGTGCTCTCCGTACATGTCAGAATGAGTGATTTTTGTGTATGCATAAATGTTTGTGTGTGTGAATGA
The DNA here is from genome assembly GCA_030449085.1 of Kryptopterus vitreolus. Classification (NCBI taxonomy): domain Eukaryota; kingdom Metazoa; phylum Chordata; class Actinopteri; order Siluriformes; family Siluridae; genus Kryptopterus; species Kryptopterus vitreolus. The sequence goes on from JACRUU010000029.1 coordinate 10,736,050, forward strand.
GTTTTTGTTATGTGTTATTGTGTGTGCCGTACCTGTCTGAAATTGTTTGTGCGCTTGTGTGCAACATTTAGACATTTTAGATGTTTTTGTGTTTCTCATTTGAGCAGTTTAATGTGAATTGTTTAGTGTGTGTGTGTGTAGACATTTTTGTCTGTTTTTGCATTTTAATCGGTTAATTGGTTTTTCTGTAGCAAAGGTGACAGCAATTTGAAATTTTTGTGTGGTTTGAAGGGTGTGTGTCTGTGTGGAAGTATGCTTATGAGTGGGTATGTGAGTTTGCATTAGTGTTGGTGTGGTGTGTGTGTGTGTGTGTGTGTGTGTGTGTGTGCATGGATACAGTATGTCAGTATTTCTGACTGTGTATAAGCATATACTTGAGTGTGTGACTGTAGTAGGATTTGCTTTACAAGTGCATATGGGACAAGGGAAGCGTGTGTGCGCGCTAGGGTACGAGGTAGATTCACAAGAGACACTGTCGAGCTTTGCTGCAGTGTGCATCCTCTTATACTGCCTCTATTGCAGTAGAGGTGAGCGTGTTCTCACTGCACTGTGTGTGTGTGTGTGTGTGTGTGTGTGTGACTACACAGGCAGCTGCTCCAGCACAGTAATCTAAGCAGTAGGAATGGCAGCACAGAGGATCTGTTCAGAGAAGGCAACATTGATTACTATGACACCGAAATCGCTGACAAGGTACACACACACACACACACACACACACACACACACACACACACACACACACACACACACACACAACAATTATACCTCATCACAAACATCATTACAGTATATTTGTATCATAATTCTGCTCATAATGCTGCAGTGCTTAACACGTGTGGATGTGTGTCTGTGTGTCTGTGTGTGTGTGTGTGTGTGTGTGTGTGTGTGTGTGTGTTTTAATGCAGGTGAGTCAATTGGAGAAGAAGCTGTATGAGCTGGAGACCGAGTGTCTGATGAATGGTGATGTGAAATCCAAACTCAAACAGGAGAACACACAACTAGTGCACAGGTACACACACACTACAGTGCTAACATTACTTTCAGACACTATTAAAATGTACTATAACCGATTAGAATTTTGAGCATGTATAGGAGTAATAAATGTGCGTGTGTGTGTGTGTGTGTGTTTGTGTGCGTGTAGGGTAAATGAGCTGGAGGAGCAGCTAAAGGAACAGGAGGCGAGAGCCAAGCAGATCATGGATGTCGAACTGCGGAAACATCGAGAGACCTTCAACAAACTGGAGCGAGACAAGAACACACAGATTGATGTGCTCCATAACCGGTACACACACACACACACACACACACACACACACACACACACAAACGCACACAAACACACACAAGTTTCGTCCATTACACTCTTTTAGAATAACAGTTGGTATATTTTGGATTTTGCACAATTAAAGGGGCGGTGTGTAACATATTAAAGCAGTTATATATGTGATATAATTACAGACTAACAAACAAAAAATAGTGTAAACGGGCATAAAGTAAAAATAATAACTTAAAAAAGCATGTCTGATTCTGTAACACGCTGTAATTCATCACATAAGCAGCAGAGGGCTCTATAATGTACACACTGACTCTTTAATTTAACTTTCTGAACTGGAACAGTGATGTGGGATCATCCTTCATATTTAGTAATGTATTTTATGCCTAATGTTTTTAAGAAAACCTATTGTGTGTGTGTGTGTGTGTGTGTGTGTGTGTGTGTGTTCGTTCTGGTTTTAGGGTCCAGCAATTGGAGGTGGAGAACACTGACATGTTGGCCAGTGTGGGCAGGCTGAAAACACAAACGGAGAAGCTTGATGAGGTGTGTGTGTGTGTGTTTTGTATGAGTAGTTAAGTACAATTGTGTCTCATTTTTCAAAAAGGTTTGCGTTGTCATTGACCCCGTTGGAAGTTTCTCATGTTTCACAGTTTGTGACACAGTGGTATTATTTCTCAGTATGAGGAAGTGTTCTAGTGGTTGTTGGCAATTAATTTTTTTCAACATTTCTGTGGTAAACGTTCGGGAATCATCTAGAATGTTTTCTTTCAACTGCATCAACATAGTGACCTAGTTTTCTCAATAGTAATATCATCAATTATTTTAAAAGTATCAATTTATTAATTTCTTAACATTTCTGAGGTAAATGTTGATGGTTAGGATTGCCTCATCTTTTAAGATATTTAATAGTGAGTTGCTTGCGTTTTAAATCACAATTTACATCTATTGTATTAATTTACCAAAAATTCTGAGGTAAATGTTATTTTGTTATTTTTTATGTTATTTTATCTTGTTGTCTTTATAAGACTTAACTAGTTAAATAATTGTAGCATAATTTTAGCTGTAAAATTAAAAAGTGTCTACTTTTTACTGTGTTTCATTCCTTCAATTATTTATTTTATTTAGTTTGTAAAAAAATAATAAAAATAAATAAATTATACATAAGGCTAGTTAATATCTATGACTATGTGATTCAGTAAACATGGTCTCTCAAACCAAAAGCTAGTTGCATTTTGCCAGTGTATAACTATATCTGTACAATACTAGTTGTAGTAGAAATATACATTTTCACCTTAAAGCAAAAATGTTGAATCTTCAAATAAATGCTGCTTTGGAATATTAATCCCTGACCCCCCCCCCCCCCCCCCCCGGCTAGCATTCCATTAATTTATGCTAATTTGCTTACTAGTAATTCTACAAGTAACATACAAGACCTGCTGTGATCAACATGTATCATATAACACTACACTTGAAGTTGTGTGTATTGTTCCTAGGCAACTCGGAAACATCGATACTAAGGCTAAGTGACTGTGGTGAAAGATATGCTAGTCACAGTGAGCACGAAACCAGGACAGAATAATCAGGATTGTCAACATGTACCTCACATTTGTTGACGTGAACATTTTAAGAAGATTTTTTTTCCATTTCTTATAAAAGAAGCACTCCACCTAGCATCATTGGCTAGGCTAGCTTGATGGTTGGATCTGTGTCTTGTGTTTGTAAGAGAGGAAGGCGTGTGAGCATGTATGTGTGTGCGCTTGTGTATTTACAAGAGAAGTCAGGTGAGACCTCAGGCTCATTGTTAACAAAACAAACAATGAGCTGGTGGTAAGAGATGAGTCAGGTGATCAGGAGAGTTTAAAGCGGCGCTCTGTGAAGCGGGTACATCAGCAGGAATGTTTATTTATTTTCTGACTGATAAGATACAAAAACAACAACTTCAGCATTGAGGGCTGATTCTGCTGAATTCACATCTATTTTTTATACACTGGTATGCTAATCACCAGACTAGTATTGCAACATCAGAGGCTATAAAAAGACAATGGAACGAAATAAAACAATTCACTGTTTATTGTTTGGGATATGCAGGTTTTTTTTTTTGCAGCATACATTTTTTTTTACACTACAAACAACTAATTATTTTTTTTCTTTTAGAGTTGAAATGTATTTTATTTTATTTATATTCTTTTAATTTGTAATAAAATGTTTTATAGAAGAGGGAAAATAAATTGTAAAATCCAAAAAAAGGCTTTACAACATTTGGCAGATGCCCTTATCCAGAGCGACTTACAACTGAACAATGCAGGGTTAAAGGCTCAAGGGCTCACCTAGTGGCAGCTTGGTAGTGGTGGGATTTGATCCTGAAACCTTCTGGTCCAGAGTCCAATACCTTATTAAAATATTTAGAACTTTATAAAATGTTAAATCTACAGAATGTTTTTTATGAATGATACAAAATCTTACAACAATTATTTCATTTCAATTATTCCAAAAAAAAGGAAATAAAGTCTTTATGAATCTTTAAATTTTTTTTAAAGATTTTAAACTTTTTATTTTCTGTCTAAAAAAGCAAAACAGAAACAGGAATATGTGTTAAACAATCGAAGCTTGAAAAGCTTACCTACATAAATAAAAATATATACAAAAACATTAAAACCTTTCAACCAGCATTCCTTTTGTTTAGAACTGTTTACAAATAAGTGGCAAATTATCATATTAGTATTACATCTTTTTATTGCAGAGATTTAACAAGTTAACTATGGTGTTTTAATGTAGTGTATAGCCATGACCCACACACACACACACACACACACACACAGCCTCTCACTATGGTGTGTATGTGTGTGAACCAACCTGTGTGGTCATTTTAATGTTGGTGTGTGTGTGTGTGTGTGTGTACGTGTTAAAATTTGCATGGCATTTGTTTGCATGTTCAGGAGAAGCAGCGGATGACGGATAAGCTGGAAGACACAAGTCTCCGTCTGAAAGATGAAATGGACTTGTACAGGAAGATGATGGACAAACTGAGACAGAACCGGAACGACTATCAGCGAGAGAGAGAATCCATGCAGGAGGTGAGACGCCGCTAATTAGCTATAAAGCTGGACTGAAATCACACCTACACGACTGCCTGAGACATTAACATCTAGAGTTCTGTGTTGCTACGAGGTGAACGTACATAAAAGTGTAAAAGTCAAACTAAGATATTTATAGATAAATTTAAACAAAAATGTTTGCTCTGCACTGACATAGAAGCAATATATAATTCATTGTATTATTTATATTCGTTCTATCTTGCTACATGTATACATTTTTATGTAGAAATTGCAATGAATGTAAATTGATTTCAACTATAGAAACTTAAATGCAAACATTTTTCTAATTAAAACCACATTTCGATGATTAAGTGTTAATGAATTTATGTCCATTTTAATTATTTGTTTTTTTTCTCTTTGTTTTTCTGTTTTTTGTTTTTGTTTTTGTTTTTTTTTAAAGAAGAAATGCATACTTTTAAACTAAACCAAATTTCAATCTTAAGAAAATAAATAAATCTGACATGCGTATGTGTTTCACAGCTGATCGAGGAACTGCGGCGAGAACTTGAGCAATTGCAGCTTTATAAGCTGGAGGCGGAGCGCGTGGGACGGATCCGAAGATCGTCCATCAGCTTTTCGGATTTCGCCACACGGACTCGCGAGAACGAACTGGAACAGGAAATGAAGCGGCTGAAACAGGTGAGGACTCTCAGGACATTACGTCACTTCCTGTCTACTACTACTATGTGGTTTCTTTAAATCAAGTTCCACTGCCTGAGCGATCAGCGTACAGATTTTAACCCAGAATGCAATGGTGCCGAGAGAGACGGAGGTAGTAAGAGGATGAGACGGAGAGAAAGAAAGAATGGATGGGAGGAAGGGGAAAAGAAGTTTGAAAAAGATGGGACAATGATACATAGATAGATGAAATGCTTCACATCGTTGCTCATCTCCTCCGAAGCATCCGAAAACACTCGCGTCCCCATACTGCGCAAACCCAAAACATAACACACTTCAACGCACATCACTTGCGCCTGCCGTTGATTTACTTTCAGGATCTTTTGAGATGTCACGTTAACAACTAAAAATGTCTTTCAAACCCTCGCTTTCCCACACAGCGACACGAAAATGGTGTTTGTCTTTTTTCTTTCTTTTATTTATCCGCTTTGGAGATTGACTGAATATGTAATCTTGCTTTGGTCAGAATGCCAACACGGACAGAACAATATGCGTTTTCAAATGAAGACACATTAAACTGGCCAAATGGAGGACTTTTACTGTATTTACTGACTTTACATACGGAAAACTCACTTTCTGTATTCAGTCTCTCATCTATCTGTCTTTTCTCTGCTTCCGGATAGACATTGTGGTTCTTATTTTCGAGAGAGAGAAAGAGAGAGAGAGACTCAGTAAAGTAGAAAGAAATAGAGATGAACAAACAGAGTGACTTTCCTGTCTCACTCCTTCCTCTCTTTATCTGTGTTTGTCTTGGGTTTTTCTTTCTCTTCAGACTGTCAAACGAAATTTGTCTTTCTTACAACTGAGACTGATGAAACAAACATGTCTGTACATAATCCAGAACCTGATACACCTGAACAGGTTCTCTCTTCCACCCCGGAGAAGAATCCTTGTATGTGTGTGTGTGTGTGTGTGTGTTTACAGTGCTGTGTTTTACAAGACGTTCCCCCTGACCTCCAGCATCGAGCGTGTGTTAGCACACATCTCTACATGGTAAAGCTCCCCATAGTAAATCAGTCATTAACCCCTGATAACCCAAACCACACCTTCTAAACTTCTAATCCAGATGCTGTTTTGTTCCGTAGCGGTTGAAATGAACACCACGTTCTCGGGTTACATCACAGCGTGGAACAGTAGCGGCTCGACTAATGTACCCTCCATACTGACGAGTCATTCTTCACTTTCTCAGCCAAATTTCATGGTGTCATGACATTTCAGTCCATCTGTAGATTCAGTCTAGCATGTGCACACCTGACCCTCAGAACCAGACAAGTGCTGATCTCGGGGCAGATAAGATGGGGACGGGCATCCTGTAGAAAAACTTCAGATCAGCACTAGGTTTATTGTGTATTATTTATTGGGTATTATTTGTATTTCGCACCCTCGCAGGAGAACCAGAGACTCCGAGAGCAAAACGAAGATCTCAACGGTCAGATCCTCAGTCTAAGCCTCCACGAAGCCAAGAACCTGATAGCCACGCAGACGAAAGCTCAGTCTCTGGCCGCGGAAATCGACAACGCCTCACGTGATCAGGTATCACCAGCGTAGACAATTTAGCGTTGGTAAAAACGCGGTATCGTGAGCGTATATATTCTGTTTCACGTGACTCTTCTCCTTTCCTCCCACAGCTGATGGAAGCTCTGAAGGAGCAGGAGGAGATCAACGTTCGTCTCAGGCAGTACATGGACAAGATAATCTTATCCATCCTCGATCACAACCCTTCCATCTTGGAGATTAAGTACTGATTCAGAATCTCGTGGTTTATTTTCCCCTATTCTAAAAAATGAACACTTGTCGCCCCCTGCTGCCACGGAGGTGGAACCGCACTCTTCCAAACGCATTTGAACTTCCTTGTGACGTATGTGGTTCATTGGACTTCAGGATGTCCTGAAGTAGTTCCTCATCGGTGCTGTAGAAGACAGATTGTTGGGAATGTCACTGGAATGGCAGGATTGAGAGCTTCCAGGGAAATGTGATGGTCTTTTACTGGATGTGATTTTTGTTTGTTTGTTTGTTTTGCACTCATCTCAGAGCTGCTAATTTCAGGAATTGATTTTGGTGTTAAGTTGATCAGAGAGAAGTACAAGTCTGAGACAAGAATCCGGAAGTGTAAGATGGAAAATGAGTTGATGAAGATAGCACATTTTGACTGGTATAATGGGCGGAATTTAACTTAACTCCTTTCTGACAATTACAGACTTCTTGTCATGTGACACTGGGTTCAGTTACACCTAATGATGGATTAGCGACCTTAATGCGACAACTTTATAGCTAATGCTAGCATGTTAATACAGCTAATACCTCAGTAGTACTCTAGCTAGCATTATGATGATGCAGTCTGCTGTATGTTTATTATGGGAACAATTATTTTACAGAGAAGCCATTACCGGATTTACATTTCTGATTGGCCGAACAGACACACAAAAGTAAATACGCCCCTTTTGACCTGGAAGTCCCGTCACTGTGTAATCAGGATTACCTGAACAGTGGCTTACATTGGCGTACATTAAAACCCTTCTGGATTTGAATAATAACATCCTCTAGAATAAGGGCTTTTAATTGCTGAATTCTGGCTTTGCGTTATGTCACCTCGTCATTTCATTACAAGTGCTTCCTGTTTTTAAGCTGTTACAAAGTGTGCTGCTGCAGTTCTTCATTGTCCTCCTCTTTATTTCAGAAGTGTTTTCATTTGCAGCTTTTTTTGCAAAGTAGCTATAAATTGGAAAACACAGCACCAGACGTTTTTGTGATTGTATGAGAGGAATTTTGTGTACATTTCATTATTATTGTTTTTTGTTTTTTTTTGCCAAACATTCACCTTTAATTATATTCCAGACATCTGTTCATTATCTGGTTGGTTTCTTCACTACAATTGGTTTATAATGTGTTTGGTGTCTGGGTCAGTTTTGATGATTTGCTGCACATCTGTTTTGGTGTTTGCCACTAAATGTTTAAGGTAAAATGGGATTCATATCCACAGAACTACATTTCCACTGCAGGACAAACATGATTATTATTATAATTCCACCACCCCCACCCCCTGTGTTTGTGCCTTCTGTCATCCCTACTGAAAAACCTGCTAATTGTTTAGCACCTTATGACTCCATTTCAGTGCAATTTTCATAAACTGTAAATATTGTACAGGGAACTGGAACGCTCACTGATGTTTCTGTATCACTTGCATTCTTTCACATATTTGTACGCTTGTGTTGTATAAATTTCTTTCACTTTTTTTCATAAAAATGAGCTAAAAATAAAGCTCTAAAAAGCAATATTCTTTCACTGTGGTGACGGAAGCTGAATGCTAGCTGGGGTTAAGCAGTAGTGTGGTAACCAGGCTATCGTGGTGAATGACGTCCACTTTTACCTTTGTTAATTCTTTGCTAATCAAGACTGTTGACTTTTGTATACATTTTTTCATACCTGCGAACATTTTAAATCCCTGTGATTTAGCAGCATAATTTATTAATGTAAATTGGAGTATTGTTACACATTTTCTTTATATATATTTTTTTTCAAGTGGGATATGCTGTGCATGAGCATGTTGATGAATAGAATATAACTTTGACTAGAATTTTGGCAATAAAAAATTCAACTAAACTCATTGCGTGTTTCATTATTTATAGTCGAAATTATCCACAAAGTTATTATATAATATTACATTTCAGGACATTGTTTCACAATGGAAATGTACAGGATGTCTTTAATGGGTACACCGAGAAACACTACTTTTATTCTGTATTGTGTGATTACTTTTATAACAAGGCAATAAAATATCTAGCACGATGATCTAAAAAAATTATTTAGGATTCTGTCTGGTAGGAAATACTTGTATATCTTGGCCAATTGACTATCTGACTGACAGTCATGTGAAATTGCAGCCATTCACATGAACAAACTAATTAACAAAGTGATGAGGTTGGCTCAATTATTATTATAGAATTCTGGCAGAGTTTACTGTTGAAAAATTAATAGTGAGATATAAATACCTGAGTATTTACCTGATGTATGTATGCGGGTGATGCGGCTGTGGCTACAGTGAAAGGAAAGGTGTTGGATTGTGTTCTCTGAGATTCTTGCTTCATCATTGTAATGTCTGTGAAGCAGTGGTGTTTTGCTGTGTTTCTCTATAATATTGATGGTTTCTATAGATGTTAGGAGGTGGATTGATACAGGTAGAACACCACTGAACGCCTAGGTGTAAAATGCACAACCTGCTGATTGTTCACAAAATGTTGTGTTGAAAACTGATGGGTCGTTCATGAAGGATTCATCCATTTCTAATAAGTTGTCAGAACAAAGAGTCGTCTCAAAAGGCGATTCCTTCATTTTCTACCAAGCAAAGCAAATGTACAGGAACCTGAATTGTTTATCACCCTAAATTCTCTCAAATATTTTCTCTCGACTAGGCCAAGGCATTTGTTGTTTTATCACATGCCTCCCATAGACGCTATTTCATTACATATACATTAATAAATTATTTGAACCATAGTCAAAGTTTTGGGGATCTGCATGGTGAAAATTCAGTATTTTATTTTTGAGAGAAAGATTCGTTCATTGTGAGGTACGAGATTCAAAGAACCGAGTCACTATGATGATTCAAACTTAGTATGGAATTAGTATCGCTAGTATGGAATCCTTGAGTCGATTCTAGACCAAACTGAGTCGACTCCTGGCTAGAGAAGAAAAAATTCTAAATTCCTGGTTTAAGATGCGCGCATGCGTCGTGCTGACGGAGCTAATGGCTAACGACTTCTTTAAAATAAATCCACAATCGTCTCCGTCTCTTTGGTGAGGCTTGATTTTTGTGTGGTAAAGATGTTTAATGGTTTGTTTAAACATTAATCACGAATATAAACGTTTAAAGGTTTTTATTACTAGATATTTTGTTGTTTGTTGAGTGTTTTAAACATCCGAATCGTTTCATTTTGATAGTTTTGTTGACGCAGTTGGCTAACTTTAGCAACGCCTCGTTATTTATATCGATGACTAAGAATTATTTTACTTCATCTTTCGTTTTTTTCGTTTTTTTTTTTTTTTTAAAGAAACTATTTGTACAGTGACTGAAACTCATTCGAGGCATTTTAAAGACAATACAATTCGATAATAATTTTGATTAAAGATCTATAGACGAATAAGGAACGTTAAATCACCTTTATTTTCCAGATCCAACGAGACTTTTCGCGATTATAATTCTCTAAAAAATAAATAAATAAATAAATAAATAAATAGAATTCTCTTTCAGGTTGAAAATGCCTCAAGCCTGGTCCAAGTGTCTTCGTCGTTCACATAGTCTCAGCTCTGCCTCAGCCTCCAGTTACAGGCGTAAAGCCAATAGTCGGGAGATTGTCCAATAGAACACTTTTTAAGGAACGTAAAATGGGGAAAGCAAATTTCGTTCCGCTTCACCCCGAGACCACTTGTGTTCCTGTAGAAGAGGACTGGGAGCAGGAGATCAAGGAGTTCTCACGCATGTTGGAGAAAGAGAAGGAGAAGGAAATAAGCAATGAGATGCCCTATGGTAACCCGATACAATGAAGATGTGTATGCTATTATTGTTTTTTTATTACTTTCTTTTGTGGAACATCCTGGTGTAGGTATTTAGGATACTGATACGTTTCCAGAAGAAACAACCTCTAGCAAGTCAGCAGAGTGAAAGAACCTCGCAAGTCACTAAATACAAATCCAATAAGCCTGTTGTTCATTTTTTGTTTTCCTGTGTAGATCCCGAGGAAGAACTGAAGGTGGCGCTGAGTGAGATGAGCCTGTACTCCGTTCCCCGCGCCCCGAGGCACCACCAGCAGCACTACATCCCTTCCAGTCATCACACCCCTGCCGTCAGGTGGATCCAACACATCTCCTTCATTGAGAAGGACCAGTTTGCAGATGCCGAGGAGTGATCAAACCCCTCTCTCTCTCTCAGATGTTTCCAGTGATATAAGGTTAGGGGTTGGAAAAAAGTTTTTTTTTTTTTGGGTTGTTTTTATATATTAATTAAATATAACCATTAAGTTCTAACTTTGTTACATGTAACTTTGATACATGTTTTTCTTTATCATACATAGTTCACTGTAGAGTCTGATTTAGGAGGAAAAATGTCAGCTATCTTTTATAAAATCAGCTGATACAACCGGCTGTGTTTTGTTTGGGTTTTAGGTGTTAAATAAAATATTTAAATATCATAATGTCTCTTGAAGAAAATTGACTTGTGATGCTTTATCAACCAGGTATGTTATCATCTCTCTCTCTCTCACTCTCTCTCACACACACACACACACACACACACACACAGAATGGAATAGAACCTTTATTTGTCGCATATACATCACAGTCAAATTGTTTCTTTGCATATCCCAGCTTGTTTGGAAGCTGGGATCTGAGCACCAGATCAGCCATGACACAGCGCCCCTGCAGGACAGAGGGTAAAGGGCTTGGCTCAAGGACCCAAGAGTGGCAGCTTGGTGATAACGGGAGGCTCGAACCCTTGACCTTCTGATCAGTAGCCTAACACCCCCCTTTTGTATGGATGAAATATATACTGTACTACAGGGCATTAAATAAAGCCTAAAACAATTATACACAAAATACACCTATATTGATATCAATGTTTGATACTCAATGTTTAAACTGATAACTAGTAAAATGGTATCCATCATTAACTAGAACTAGTATCCTTGTCTTCTTATGTGATAAACATCTGAATCTCCTGTATTGTCAGCAGTTAATGGTCTGATGTAAACAGCAGGTGTCGCTATAAGAAACATTAATGCAATTGGTTCTGTAAAATTGTTAAAGAGCCTCAGAGCAGCAAAAGAACTGAACAATTCAGCTGTATAAATGAGATTTGTAAGGTTTCTACAATGAGCACTTAAGTATTTTTCATGTCAATAAGTCAAACTGTTTATCAATACAATTAAAAAGCAGATGTAGTAGATCCAAGCTCTGTCTAACAGATTGTATTCTTGTTCCTTTTGCTCTTGTGACAATGTGTCTGTTGCACAGGTAGAAATAATCATCCAGTCTGAACGAATGGACTTTGTGGGTCACATCATAAAACAAGATCTGATCCCATTCTGATGCACCGATACAGCCTGACACATGTCCGAATCTTGTAACTGTTCCAGTAGTTCCCCAGATATCACAAGGTTTACCTTCCAAGACCCGTCGTGATGTGCGAAAAACTGTGATGTGTGATATGGTATGTAGGTCACTTTATACATAGTACAGTACATGACCTAATTCACACACACAATCAACAAATAATGTATAAAATCATTTAAAGAGCATTGATAACATTTATTAACATTACAGTACTCTTAAAAACAGTTAAGTGATGAACTGTTGCTCGAGTAAACCACACGTAAACTCAGCGAACGGGAACAACGCTTTCACTACAAAACATTGATGCAGACAGAGAGTAAATGCGTTTTCCATTGAACAACAACAAAAACGCATGTTTCTATTGGCCAAGTACAGAACTGTCACTTGCTGATTGGTTGAGACAACTGTGAGACTTGGTTTATGCAGGTTCTTTCATAATGTTTATATGTAAAGTACTGTATTTAAACAATGTATATATTAGTTAATGTAATTTAATATAGTAATGTGGTTGAAATTCTTTTCTTATCAAATTTGTAGGTTCAAACAGTTTATAGTGTAATTCTTGATGTCCGGGACCATTCATTATCCTTGCAAATTTGTGATATTTCGATACACAGTTATTTTCCATATGAGACTTCCGAATCATGATTATGTAAGAGAATTACTGTAGTTTCAATAAAAACTGATAAATTCCTAAAGATTTCCTGCAGGATCAAATCCAGGCAGTTTTTTTTTCAGAGTGTAATGACCATGTTATGCCTGAAGATGGCAGCAGATTTTAAAGATTATTGTGTCTTGTATCGTGTACAGTAAGGTCACGTACGTACGGGGTTCTGCAATTTTCTTTGCTACCTACTAGATTTACTGCTTGAATTTTCTAAGTGACTAAACAGTTAAAAAGTGAAATTGTAAAAAGTGTAAACTAGAGAGTTACGTTTTGTAAAGCTCCGGTACAACATTCCTTTTTCATGAGATATTACAGGTGATTACAAATGAAAACATGTACAGATATTCTTTGTGAAAATGGGAGCCAGAATTTAATATTCAATATGTGATTCTGACAAAAGTTTTGAAACATTTCAAGACTGGATCATAAAGAAATCATGTTGCCCTTTGTGACAGAAGCAGAAGAGATGACCCTGATCTCAGGAGTGTGCATGTTAAAGAAATAAGTAAAAAAAAAAGAGAGAGAGTGAGAAAATAAATATTTGGGTTGTTGGCATGAAATTCATGTCATGAATATTTGTACATGTTTGCATGACCTGTGTTGAAATGCATACATAAATAATAATAGCAATGGCTTTTATAATAGATTTTAAAAAGCTAAAATAATAATAGCGTTTTGTGCATTTTTTTTCTGTATATAAACCACATAAAGCTGGTTGTTGATCTGCAGTGTGCTCAGTCAGTCCTGAGTCACATGATTCGGTGTGGTAATTAAATTCCCCCACCCGGTCGCTATGTTTGCTGCATTTCCAAAGACAGTGAGCAACTTCTTTATAAAAATATTTGTGTGTCACAAGATGTTGTCGAGGTCAAAGAAATGTGGGTATAATGGTGAAAGGGGACTGGAGGAAGGTGGGAGGTTTGTTTGGTAATTCTTTTTTTTAAGTGCATGTAGAAATAACTGGCAACATTAAATTAGCACACATCTGATGTTGCTTCATTCCTGTATGCGAAGCTGGTGTGACACACAGCACCGTCTGTGTCTAATAAGAGGACGTCCAAGTAGGCCAGTGTGTGTGTGTCACGATGACTTTGACTTTTCTCTGGTCGCCACTGCTAATGTTAAATTCAGTGTGCTTGAACTAAAAGTCCTGAACAGCATATGATTAGAAGCAGCATTTTTCTGTCTTTATTTATTTATAGAATGAAATGATTTGTGACTGGAGCTCCCTTACAGCCTTTTAGTTCCCTGCACTACACATACAAGATATCATATAGCAAGTTCTTTCAAATATCACTAGTTTTTATTATTGATTTCACGTAACGAGTTTTCATTTCTCTTAGTGTTGATAGTTTTCCAAATCACTATTTTTTTTATTTGTACAGTATACAATGGTATATATACGTGTGTGTGTGTGTGGTGGTGTGTGTGTTGTGTGTGTGTGTGTGTGTGTGTGTGTGTGTGTGTATATATATATATATATATATATATATATATATATATATATATATATATATATATATATATATATATATATATATATATATATATATATATATATATATATAGGCAAAAAAGAACTGTACTTGGATCAGAACAAGACACGTCTTACTCATAGATGATGTTCTGCTTTTCTTTTATATTTTACATGAACCCCATGCTGATGAATCATCCAGAATCTACATCTGGATTTTTGTTAAAGCTGCTGTTAAATCTCGTGCTAAGAAGTGTTGTGTGAGTTCTACTCTGAAATTTCCATATCGTCATATATTTTTCACAGCTTTGTTCTTTTATAACTATCTGTAAGGATTTTATGAAATCCACTAACATCTGTGTTTGTGTGTGTGTAAGTACATAAAAATATCCATATGTGGATTTGGTATATAAAAGCACCATAGCCAAATCGAAAACATTCTTAAGGGTAAGTATCAGCCCTCTTCCAGAAACATGATTGTGATTGACAGGTGAATAGTCTGTCTGCTCCTCCCACCACTTATCTCTCTTGGACTAATCTTGTGATCCTCAGATGATCCATTGTTTTAAACATTTTGCTGATGTAAAAAAAAAAAAAGCACAACGATAGTGATGGGTCTATCTAAAGTTCATCTTAGAACAGTATTCCAGTATTCAATATTCTCGCAAACAACCAAATTCAACTAATCCGATCATTCACAGCCAATCATTGGTAATGGTAGAACATAGTGGGGAAATAACAGGGTGCTTTCAGAGGTTATGCATTGCACGAATTATTGGTTCTAACAAGGTGGAACCGCTTAGATGATTATGTAATTAGAAGCTTTATTAGAATTGTTTGTTTGTTTTTTTTAACCTCTATTATAGTATGTACTGTATTGTGTGATAGTTCTGTCAGACTGCACTTCCTTTGTAGACTCAATAGGGGGAGCTCTTTTATTTTTATTTTACACCCGCCTTTACTTCTCCTGTCTCCGATTGTCTAATCCACTCGAATTTCTAGACTGGCTGTTGAGATTCATAGCTTGTCTGTGCAGCTGGTCATGATATCTCTCTCTCTCTACTTTACACGTCTTTTTCTCTACACCTTCCTGTCTGGGTCAAGGTTCTGAATAATGAAACCACTTTTGACTGAGCAGAGAGAGAGAGAGAGAAAGCGAAATAGTGAAGGGAATTAAAGGAACGGCACTAATAGAGATGGAGATGTGTTTCTATGCATTTAGGTTACTTTATCTGATGTGTGTGTGTGTGTGTGAGAGGCATGTATATCTGGTTTTGATTGCTAGGTCCAATGCCACATCCTCATTCTTAGCATTGCTAAAAGCTCTGATAAAGACATTCCCTCCCTCCTACACACACATCCTGCATTTCAGAGGTGTGTGTGTGTGTGAGAGAGAGAGAGAGAGAGAGAGAGAGAGAGAAGGCGTTCACTATCAGTGTGATTCTGGTAGTTAAGTTAGAAGTTTCCAAGCTCACAATTTATCATGGTTATCTGCTCTTTTTTTTTTTTTTTAATGGACCCCTGAATTTGCGTCTGTGTTTGTGTGTGCGCACGCTGACACACACTTCTTTGTTTTAACCATTACCAGCTTTGCATACTATCAAAATCCAGGCCAAGTGCGAGAGAGCAAGGTCACCTCTTTGTGACGCTGTGCTCAGAGGAGTGGGTGACCTCCTTCACTCCCACCGCTAGCAAAATTAATCTGAGGGAGAGAGACGATGGATTGGCACATAATTTCACACATTTTACTTATAGCAAACCAGAGCACATTAGAGTGCGTTGGAATCGTTTGTCAGATGGCACGGTCTTCGTGCACAAAATCATGTAATTTCACACTCATATTATTCTCTCACTGTACTTACTGAATGTGTGTGTGTGTGTGTGTGTGAGGGAGAGAGACTGGTGAGATGAGAGCATTTTATTTCCTTACATAAGCGCAAACGGTGAAACCACCAACACAGCATCTCCGTCCACACTGCAGCAGTTACTTGAGGTCATTTGCATGTTTTGCTTCTTATTTTTATTCCTGAATACTTTTCTTTGATATGCAATTAATTAGTTTTCTAAAAAATGGTTTTGTTGCAAAAGTTTCTCTTCTCTTTTTTTTTATGTTTTAACTGTAAATTGAAAGCAAACTAATAATAAAATTAAACAAGAACACGTTTAAATGAATGTAAAACAAAAGTACATTTATTTTACATTTACTCATCTTTAAAAATTTTTTTTATTATATTTAATTGTTTGTCAATGAGGGCGCACAGTGGCTTAGTGGTTTGCCTCACACCTCCAGGGTCCGGGTTCAATTCCCGTCTTGGCCATGTGTGTGTGGAGTTTGCATGTTCTCCCCGTACCTCAGGGGGTTTTTCTCCGGGGGAAAAAACATGCACAGTAGGTTGATTGGCACCTTGGAAAATTGTCGCTAGGTGTGAATGTGAATGTAGTGTGTGTGTGTGTGTGTGTGTGTGTGTGTGTGTGTGTGTGTGTGTGTGTGTGTGCCCTGCGATGGGTTGCCATTCCATCCAGGGTGTATCCTGCCTTAATGCCCATAGACGCCTGAGATAGGCACATGCTCCCCGCGACCCGAGGGATTGTCCTCATGTAGTTCGTCATTAAATGTGTTGCAGCTTTACGTTGCTGAAATGCAGAGGTGTAATGCGATAAAGTACAAAGTAGAAGTAGAAGTTTTGGCTGTCTATAGTTAAGTGGAAAGATTATTTTTCAGCCGACGTTTTGCTTCCACTCCTTACGTTTTCACACATTTATCTGTACTTTCTATTCCATAGAGGAAAAAAAAAGCATATGCAGATAAATCAATGGTATACACATATACCATTCCGACACCCTATTTGTTTGTACACAATCCATCGCACCTGCACAAATCGCATCTTTAGGTCGTTACTCAAAAATATCATTTCTTAAAAGTTATTATTTCTCCACTACTGGTCTCATTTATCAAACGTGTGCTTTCTCTTGGTCCTCTGCAAATTAAGTTACGGTAGGGAGTTCAGTAGAGAGACGGTTGAATGAATTAGCGATTGCGATTTTGTCCTAAATGGCTAAATGCCCCCCCTTTACATTACTTTTATTTTTATACTTTAAGTAGTTTTGAAACCAGTACTATTAAACTTTTATTTGAGTAACAAGCTCGAGTTGATACTTCGGCCCCTACAGAAATCTTTTAAACCCCTAGTTGTCTATACTTCTAACTTGGTGACTTGTATTCACCTTTTTGTAGAACATTAGATGGCTGCTTTTTTGTTGAGATTCTGTCCTGAAGTTTTTCTTTACCAACTTTATGAACAAATGACGCCTACATTTCCAATATTCCTCATTGCCCCGCTCCCTCATCATCCTTGAAATCCCCCACATTCCTCCATCACGCATCAAAAACCTCAGCAGTCCTGTTCCACTGGGAACCTTCCACACACTGATTCCACAGATTTGACTCCTTCCCCAAGCACTAATGGAGCGGTGCAGGATTGCTTACATGCCTCTCATGTTTTGAATACAGTTTGGCTTTAGGAACATTTACGCGCGACTCGTCCCGTAACACTTAAACTTACTAACCCTAACCCTTCCACCTTAAGTCTCGTGAGACTCTCTCACAATCCTCCTTCATGTGGAATATGAATAAATACTTTCCGTCTATCACCCTTCGCCTTTCTGCCCCGCTGGCTGGTCCTCTATGTTCCAGTCTGGGGCATGATGATGATGATGATAACCCGATTACTAACCCAGTGCACTCTCACCGTAAACTTCTTGGAGTTACAGTAGCTCCGAGGAGTTCCACGCAGAAAGGTCATAAAGCTGAAATGATTTTTTCCTCGTCATTCCCCCCCACCCCCTGAAGGTTGATCATGTTTCTAAAATACCTACACGTTTGGAATGAGGTCTCGAATGGTCTTTTTTTTTTTAATTCATCAAGCAACGACTATTTAGATGATGGAAAATTAATCGGATAAAAAACCCAATTTTAAAAAGTAAATATTTAGCTTTTTATAACTGCATAAAGCCATAATTCAGGCTATTAATGGCTAAAATATGTACTTAAAAATCTAAATGCCCCAGTTTAACTATTGTATTGTTTTTATTATTTTGAAAGTTTACAGTATAGTAGCTGCTTATTGAGGAGTGAATCAACATTTGTATTGCTAATTGCAGATGACTACACATGCCTGATTTAAAAAAATTAATAAAATATGTTTATTTGCTGCTTTTAGATGTAGTGTTTGCTTATACCAGTTTTAATTGAATCCATCACTATGTTGCGAGCGAAGCGATTGCACAGCCTGATGCTCGTGAGTCACGACAGAACAGATCTAGTGCGGCTGTCTCGAAGTTAACAACCAGTTTACATGAAGAGCACTTCATTAACCCATACCGTTTTCACATGACATGGATTTACAGTTTTGGCTTTATGAGCTGGTGATTCGCCTTCATCCGAAACTCCGATGTCTTTTTCGTGCGCTAGTGGAGAACAGTGGTTCTTCCACCATGCCACACTGTCTCAGCGTTTCATGACTTAACTGCAGGGTGCAGTGTTCTTTATTGAGTTTAATATCAAATGCGCCCAAACCTTACGCTTTTTCTCGCTGCCGGTTGAACTGTACTCTGTGCCCGTGTTATTTTGCTTTCACTCTGGAACTTGAGGCCAATTCTAGAACGGCATTAGGAGACGACAAATTGCTTTCTTTAATTAGTTGTTGCAAGCAGCCAAGCATTTTGTCGTATAACATCTTTACCTCGTTTGAATAAAATAGACAAAGATTCTGCCTTCAAAAGGGATTAAAAAAAAAAAATAGAATATCAAAGTTAAAAAATTGATCTCAAGTAATCGTTTTTGTGTACACTGTTAAGTAAGAAAATGTTTAAGAATTAAATAATGATAATAAATGTGTGGGGTTTTTTCTTGTATTAGTATCAGAGCTTAATGTTTTATTTTCTCTTGTACATCTTTGCACTTATATTTCTGTCCTTTTTATTTTTAGCGTGTGTGACATTGTGTTTAATGCATATATTGTGTGTGTGTAAGTACACTATAAGTTCCAAATGTTTCTGGTTTCGGCACCGAGGCTTGCACTGCAAACATGTTTGTTCTTTTATAGGCTCTACCTCTGGTAACGTGGGTGAGAGATGTCTTGTGGGAACTCGAGACGTCCTGTAATTACCACTCGCACATCATTTATAACACAATAGATGGAAGACTAGGTATGTGAGAGCATAACACGTAAGCATTTGTATAATCGAGGTTGTTGATTAGTGTAGAGCGAGAGAGTGTGTGTGAAAGAGGGAGAGAGAGAGAGAGAGAGAGAGAGAGAGAGAGAGAGGATCCGTGTGCCGGGTTTTTTGGCCGAGAGTTTTTGGCGTGTTTGCCCAGGTGGAATTTGTTTGAGGTCGAGTTCTGGTTGTCAGTGTGATGGAGCTGTGCAGCCACTCAGGTATGTTTGATGTGGGAGTGATGAGTCACAGTCTCTCTCGCTCTCTCTCTCTCTTTTGCTCTCTCTCTCTCTCTCTCTCTCTCTCTCTCTCTCACTCATCCCCTCTCTCACAGACATGTCGTATAAAGCAGACTACTTTAGGGGGTTATAACCTTTTCTCCAGCACCGATTCCTCCGGAGTGTGTACAAGAGGAAGAAGTGGGAGAGAATCTGCTTTTGTTTTGGCTCAGCACCCAAACCACTGCTTTTACACGAGAGTAATAAAATAAATTTAAAAAAAAATACGTTTCTTTGTGTTGTCGTAGTTTATAAGGGACAGAAATATCGTGCTGGTAATTAAATCTCCTTTTTTTCTAATTTATACATAAATTGTATTTACAACTTTTTAAAAAAATGGTATGATTAGATTGGGAGGTCTGTGATTTAAGGCTCTGCGTTACTGATCGGAAAGTTGGGGGTTCTTTTGGGGGCCTAGTGATCCAGCGATGCTGTATCGTGTGTGACTCCAGCTTCCTAACCTTACTGGGATGTGCGAGGAAAGAATTCCACTGTGTGGTAAAGTACATGTGACCAGTATAAAGCACCTTTCTTATGATGGTGATAGTTCAGTCGTCTATGCTACAACACAAAACCATGTGACTCGGTATTCGATATTGAAATATGAGCGAATGACAATTTGATTCAGGATTATTATAATCTGATTCGATTCATTATGATTCAGTACACAGCGATCGCTATAGGGTGGTATTCCCCCTGTTTTGTTTGTTTGTCAATTGCATACCAACCAATGTCCTTTCAGGATTTATGGATGCAAACAATAGGACACACTGTGATTGATTAATCTGGGCTTCTGTGGCGCCAACGCAGCAGAAATACCCAACGTTCCGATGAGTCGTTCTCTATCCACGTGTCGTGTGTGTGTGTGTGTGTGTGTGTGTTCTATAAACTTGTCTTCCTGTATTTCTTCTACATTATATTTGATGATGCTCGGGGTGTAGGTGTCTCTCTCTCTCTCTCTCTCTCTCTCTCTCTCTCTCTCTCTCTCTCTCTCTCTCTCTCTCCATACACCGTGTCCCTGTTGGCAGGTATTGGATATCTCCTCCGCCTCAGGGGTTCGTTCAGTCATGCTAATGTGAACGCTTTATTAACCAAGGATCATGTGAACACCGTCAGTGTTTTGGCTCGAAGCAAGAATTACTGTTCCTGATTCATTTAAATAATTTTTTGTTGTATGGTAAAGAAGCTCCAGAGTGCATGATGTGTCAAAATGATGGATATCCAGCTGAACCTTTCTCATGAATAGTCTTAAACACGGTTACATTCGAGGAGCTGAAACCCCCCCCTCTCTCTCTCTCTCCTGGACGCCGTGTAACAATTTGCATGTCATCCCATGTCTATCATCTTCATGTGTCTATCTGCAGTTTGTCGTTTCCACACAGCTCGCTAATCCATCCTGGAATGTGCTTAATGATTTATGCCCATTTCACACACAAACCTCCTCGAGGCTGCAGGGGAAATATTCACCGTTCCGACGATCTTTCCGCGATGAATCGCTTTTCAGCCCGATCTCTCGTCTCTCTCCCGCAGATCGTCTCTGGTGTTTCAGCTGTACAATGTTAACTGGATTTATTGTAGTTAAATATATCATGCAACTTCATATCACCGTTAAGTGATCGTTTATATTATAACATTTAATATTAACATGGACCTGGTTTCTCTGCTGGAGCTGAGAAACAGACTTTCTCCTTTAAATCAAAGCTTGATTGCAGTGCACCACCTTAATAAATAAATAACGTGTGTGTGTGTATGTATATATAATGTGGTGTTATGGGAATAAATGTATATGTATTTTAATACATGAAAATATGTATATACAATAATGATTCACTTTACATTTATTTATTATATATTTATTAAATAAATGTATTGGGTCTTAATACTAAATATACATCCAAATATTTGACTAACCTTTGTTAGTTAAAAAAAAAATTTAAACAACAAAATAAAAGTAAAATTCATTAGGGAGGAAAAAAGGTCATTTTTAAATTAATTATAGAATCTTAGACAATTAATGTATTAGAATGAGATTTTATATGGAGTATGTTTTAATTAAAAAAAAGGTTTTATTTAGGGGTTTTTTAAGCGATAAAAGTGTGCGATGCATAAAATAATACACTCTTAAGGGGGGAAAAAACATCTTTCTGATTTTCCTTTTGTTCCTGTTATGTCACCTTTGATTTATTATTAAACATTAAACATTTTAACATTTTTTTTATTAAAAAAAAATAAATGATCTGATTTTACTATTTACATATTCTGCTGTTAAAAAGAGAAACAAATAACTGTTTACAGTTTTATCTTCTCGTCTTTTCCAGTGTTTTTATTGAGGCAGTAATGAATGAGATGATATTGCGTCTGTAATGCTTTTATTTCCAGAGAAATAAATCAACACTTCATTCTGAAGGTGCAATACATAGAGTTATTAAAAGATTGTTGTGATGATTAATGCTTAAAAGGAACATCTGATGTATTGGCACCTATTTTACCCTGTCCATCAGTGGCACGGATGATCCGGATAACATTAATAGTGTGTGTGTGTGTGTGTGTGGGTGTGTGTGTGTGTGTGTGTGTGCGCGCTCACACCAAAAATGGCCAGTAGGTACAAGTAATCTAAAAAGTGACACGTTTTCTGAAATCCAAACTCCTAGATTGTTTCTATTGTGTGTGTGTGTGTGTGTGTGTGTGTGTGTGTGTGTCTGTCTGTGTGTGTATCAAAGGAGGTCAAGGCATATAAGGAGATTGGACTTCCACCCACAGGAGGAGAATTGGTGATGTGTGTTGTCTTGAGTATGTTGTGCTCTCATGGTTTATGATGTGGTTCAGTTGTGGTGTTCGCTGACTCAGCGTAACGTCTCCTCGGCCTGTCGGGCATTTTCCTGTGTGTGTGTGTGCGCACATGCTTTGAAGAGATCGCTTACTCGTTTTATTTTTTTCTCCGATGATTCATTTCTTGTAGAGGCCGTGTGTGTATGTGTGTGTTAAGTATAAGACCTATTGATTATTCAGTTCCTGTCCCTTAAACGTGAAGAGACAGGATGGAGAAACAAGTCTTTCTTTTTTTTGTGCATGATCAATGTGCAATTTGTGATGAGGTTTTTTTTTTTTATTATTATTATTGGAAACATACACTTCTCAGCATATTATTAATAATAATAATAAAAAACAAAGCAAAATGATTGTGGAGTGAACATTTAAATTTAATTTCAATAATATTACAGTTACAAATGTAAAAAAAAAAAAAATTCCCTCAGGTGGTTTCATGGAAAACTCCAACCGTCCTACTTTTATTATACAAATTCACCCGTGTTTGATCAAGTGTGTGTTTAGTTTGCCCTCGGTTCCCGTGGGAGGTTGTCACACAGCCGTGGGAAAACTGTGAAGCAAAAACACATCATAACCACAATCACATTATATTACTGACATTTCAAACTACAATTGTATTGGTATTTACACATATTACGTTTGTGTGTGTGTGCGCGTGTATTTATTTATATTATTATATATTTATATATATATATATATATATATATATATATATATATATATATATATATATATATATATAATTATATTTACACACACACACACACACACACACACACACACACACACACTCCGATTCAGTGCTAGTGGGTTAATGCAGCCAGGGTCTGGATCTGAATGTTGGATTGTGATTGGGTGGAAGTTCAGGTGCGAGTTCAGAGCGCAGTCGGTTGCATTTGTCAGCTGAATCAATGTCCTTAAGTACTCTGCTTTTAACCATATTAATATGTAACCATAGTAACATCCAGTTCTATCCAGGGTAAAACAGCTATTGAATATATTGCCCATATAATGATAATATAATGACCTTATTGAGACCCATGGAGGAGTTTTCCATGTGGTGGAATTTATATTTGCCATTTTCTTTTATATTAATAGTTTTAACCTAAGAAAAATATAGAAATAACGGTAGTTGAGAAAAATGGAGTAATTCGTTACAGTTACTGAGCAAAAATGTGTAATTAAATAAGTTTGAAAAAAAATGATGGATTAGCGAATTCTTTCTTTTGTAAATTTCTTTCAAAATGTTCTTTACACTATGTGCAGAATTTTTAGGCAAATAAGTATTTTGACCACATCATCCTTTTTATGCATGTTATCATACTCTAAGATATATAGGCTTGAAAGCCTACTGCCACTTCCTGTACGTCGAACTGGATAAGGGCGTCTGCTAAATACCGCAAATGTAAATGTAATGTACTGCCAATGAAGTATATATGTTTGCTCCCTGCCCTGACCACGTCCCCATTGGTTTGTTGTTTTCTCATTCTGTCTGCCATTCAGATCAGCTCCACATCTGGTTCTACTTCCCAGCTCTGGTTCTCCTGGTTCCTCAAGTTCTATTTTTGGTAGGTGTGTCTGAGATGTACGTGGTGTGACCACGTCGTCTCTCGATCAGTGACATGAGGTGATGAAAAACAGCCTGAAACCAGTCATTACATAGTTGTTGTGAGGTATTTATATCAGTGTAAAACTGCATCCGTAAGAGCTGCTGCTAGAGAGATTTAATTCATGCTTTCTGACCAATCACAATCCAGCTGGTGTGTACCTGTGTAATGAGAAGGGGTGTGGTCTAGTGACATCAATACCAGATATCAGGTGTGCTTAATTATTAGACAACTTCCTTTACTTTGGCAAAATGTGTCAGAAGAGAGATTTGACAGACTCTGAAAAGTCTAAAATTGTGAGATGTCTTGCAGAGGGAAACAGCAGCCTTGAAATTGACAAGCTTTTGAAGCGGATCACAGAACAATCAAGCGTTTCATGGCAAAAAAAGGAACTTCACAAGAAACGAGGAAAATCAAGCGTGAAGTTGCCGAGATGCCATTTGCCACCAGTTGTGCCAAATTTCAGAGCTCCAATGTTACTGGAGTGTCAAAAAGCACAAAGTGTGCAATACTCAGAGACATGGCCGAGGTAAGGAAGTCTGAAAAACGAGCACCACTGAACAAGAGACACAAGATAAAATGTCAAGTCTGGGCCAAGAAATATCTCAAGACCGATTTTTCTAAGGTTTTATGGTGTGATGAAATGAGAGTGAGTCTTGATGGGACAGAAGGATGGACCCGTGGCTGGATCAGTAAAGGGCAGAAAGCTCCACTCTGACTCAGACACCAGCAAGGTGGAGGAGGGATACTGGTATGGGCTGCTATCATCAAAGATGAGCTTTAGGATGGAGTCCTACTCAACTCCCAGTCCTACTGTCAGATCCTGGAAGACGCCTTCTTCAAGCAGTGGTACAAGAAGAAGTCATCTTTCAAGAAAAACATGATTTTCATGCAGGACAATCCTCCATCACACGCCTCCAAATACTCCACAGCATGGCTGGAAAAGTAAAGGTCTAAAAGATGACCATATAATGACATAGCCCCCTTGTTCACCTGACCTGAACCCCATAGAGAACCTGTTGTCCCTCATGAGATCTACAAGGAGGGAAAACACTACACCTCTCTGTGTAACAGTGTGTGGGAGGATGTGGTTCCTGCTGCACGCAAAGTTGATGGTGAACAGATCAAGAAGCCGACAGACTCCATGGATGGAAGGCTTTTGAGTGTCCTTATAAAGAAAGGTGGCTATATTGGTCACAAACATGGCAGGAATATCAACTCACTCTGATTTGTTTTTGGTTTGTTTTTAAACGAGTTTTAGTTGTTATATTGGTTTGTCTGGCAAAAATAGATAAGCGAGAAGGGTATATATTTGGTTTTTATTAATTTGCCTAATAATTCTGCACAGCAATAGTTACCTGCACACACACAGATTTCCTCCTAAGATGGCTAAAACTAAAAAAGCCCAACTCCAACTTCCACAAATATAATCAGCTTCCATATTTGTGAGTCTTTTGGGTTGATTGAGAATTTAGTATTTGTTCAATAATAAAATTAATCCTCAAAAATACAACTTGCCTAATAATTCTGCACTGTAGTACCTTCGCCTCCAGGGATGGGGGTTCGATTCTCACCTCTGCCATGTTACTTGCCTGTCAAAGCTACGCAACTGTTTGATTTGTAAAACGGCCTTAAATATTTTTTTGGTTGTGAAGTCTGGCTTTGTTGTGGCTGTGCTTAAAAATTGAATGAATAAAAAAAGTAAACAGTAAACAAGAGTTGAGTTCTACTGTAAGGTTATAAATGTTTGGAAATTATTTATTTGGAAAGATCCACCAGAAACTTGAAATTAATCAAAAAGTAATAAAATCTAATCAGTTACTTTACTTTTATAAAATAATTAAAAAGTTACACTTATTACATTTTGAATAGGGTCATTTATAATCTGTAATCTATTACATTTCCAAAGTAACACTTCCCAACACATTATTACAAACTCTAAAAGCTCATGCATAAGTGAACTGCAATAAAAGACTTCACCCAAAGTTAATATTTTAAAAGGATCGATTTTTCTTTATTTATACACATTGTATATAGATTTTATAGAATTTTAATGTCAAATATTCATTTTAATCAATTGTATTTAATTAGATATTTTCAATTTTTTCATACTTTACATCAAAGAACAAAACCGAGTCATTGTAATGACCATCTTCCTGATTATTTTATTGCATTGTGACATGATTTGCTTCAAATGTTAATAAATAAATATAAATGTGAAATAAATAGATAGATGGATAGTCCTCAAATGTATAACTTTTCTACAGACCGTAAAACTGAAGTGTGAACTCTTAAAGCATCTTAAAATTAGAGACTGTGAAATGACCCCGAGGGCGCAAATATCCTGTTTCTTTTTTCATTTGTTCATGTTTAATGCCTCCTGGGAAACCCCAACACTTCGGCTTTTTAAAACCTAAACGTTAAACCTCTGCAGGTCTGAATCACAATCGTTTATCTATACATTACGTCGTTTAGACTATACATTTCATCTCTAGTGTTATCGTGTGATACGCTGCTCGCCCAAATCTACCATGGAGCGTCATTGTGTCTTAATTGGTGAAATGATGACTTAAACATACAATTAAGCATACAATTTTAATGATAAAGGTAAACACACTTATATGCACTCCTAAATATGTGCACACAAACATGTAGATCTTCACAGAATGGATTTGCAGCCCTCACTTAAGTGTAGGGCTTATAAAATGTGTAAGATATGCCTGTGTGTGGAGACAGAGAGAGAGAGAATACGTGTCAGTCTGGATGCCAGAGGTAACTGTGAGGACCGAAATTAAGTGTGATGATCAATTCTAAGGAAGACATTGGTGTGTGTGTGTGTGTCACTGTGCCATCAGGGTGAAGGACAATCCAACAGACAGCGTTACAATATTATTGAAATCACTGAGACATCACACTGTTGGCATGGCAGCAGGATAAGGAAGTGAATGAAGCGAAGAATTCTGTAGCTTGTTAACTGCTAGCATTAAAACTGCTTAAAATCGCCAACAGAATTCGGTTCTGAATCTGATCCCTGATACTGACACCACAGTACACTCCTGACATGTCCAGACCTCATTCTGACCATAGGGCTGTGTATGTATATGTGTGTGTGTGTGTGTGTGTGTGTGTGTGTGTGTGTGTGTGTGTGTGTGTGAGAGAGACACCAGTCAATAAGTCGTTAAGATAAATTTTATTATCTTTCACACTCCCCCTCTAATAAAAGGACCAAGACATAAGACATACAAAAAAAAAAAAAAAAACATGACACCTTTTAAAGTGGAAATGAAAATCACTGTGGGTAAATATTCATAAAACTGATTCCTTGCGCTATTTTAAAGCCAGAGCATCACCAAGTAATATATGAGAAATAAACCTTTAAAAATGGCAGCAGATCAAATTAAATGGGCTGTAAATTCAGTAGAGCGCAACATCAATGCACCGAAAACCAAGCAAATAATTAATGTACAGAGTTGAATTGAAACGGAATATATATATATATAAATATATATATATATATATTTATAGAATCTCTTGGACAAAAATTGTAAAAACAAATCACGATTTACAGAGTTGTCATTATAGGATGTAGATTAACGTTTTACGAGAAAACTCGTACACGTCCACTTGTACACCAAGTTTGTGACATGATGATGATGATGAGGAGGAGGATTTCGTATGCTGGTATTAGATCCTGTGCGTGTCAGGTGTTCAGTCAGCAGCTTTCTGTCAGTTTCTCTGTCTTTCTCAGGTGCAGAAGTAAAACCCCCAAAATTACCACTTTACATCTCCACACAATTACTTTATGACTCTGCAGGATGGTAATTATGTGCCACTGAAGTGTGTGTGTGTGTGTGTGTGTGAGGGGGGGTGCAGCTCATGGAGACACTAAGCCCATGTTCACACTGTGTGTGTGTGTGTTTTAATTCAGGCTGGAAAGCTGCCAGCTCATAGAAACACTGAGCCCATGTTTTTGTGCAGGAACATGTATGTACATGTATGTATGACGTGCCAGCTGATGGATATACTGAGCATGTCTGTGACACTAGAGCTGCAATTAGTGATTATATTGATAATCGATTAATCTGTTGATTATTTTCCGATTAATCAGATTTTTTTGATTATTATAACTTTTGAAAAAAGGTGCTAACTCAGTGGTTAAGGCTTTGGGGGGGGGGGGGGGGGTGGATCTGGACCGGAAGATCCCAGGTTCAAATCGCAACACCAAGCTACCACTAGTGGGCCCTTGAGCAAGGCCCTTAACCCGCAATTGCTCAGTTGTAAGTTGCCAAATGCACTCTCTTTATTATATATATATATATATATATATATATATATATATATATATATATATATATATATATATATATATATATATATATATATATATTCATCTTCATCTTCTACCGCTATATCGGATCTTCTCTCGGGTCACGGGGTGTCTGTGCCTACACACACACACACACACTCACATTCATACACTAGGGACAATTTTTTCCAAAGTGCCAATGAACCTACCGTGCATGTTTTTGGACCGGGGGAGGAAACCAGAGAACCCGGAGAAAAAAACCCCTGAGGCATGGGGAGAACATGCATATATATATATATATATATATATATATATATATATATATATATATATATATATATATAAATGTAACATATATAGTGGAGTGTGGAGTGTACAAAGGCACAGGATTGATTTTAAAAAATACATTTAAAAAAATTTTTTTTTTTATTAATAAAAAATTGTAAAAAAAAAAAGGGAATGGAGTGTACAAAGGCACAGGCTTGATTTTAAAGCATACATTAAAATAAGGAAAAAACGTGCATTGCTGTAGAAATGCATAAGCCTTGGTGGAAAACCACAACAGGGAATACAAATGTAATCTTTTACTGCTTTTAGATTGAGTGCGATTGTGCAACCTGATGCTCACGAGTCCCTGAAGGAACCGATCTCATACGCCTGGCCCAAAGTTAACAAATAAACAGTTTACACACTAGCACTTTAATACAACTGCAATGTGAGGAATTACAGCGTTTGATTTCTTCTTGTGTGCTCGTGCAGCACAGTGCTACCTCCACACACACACACACACACACACACACACACACACACACACACACATCCCCACACACACATACATATTCAGCTTAAATCACACACTTCAGCTTCACATATGGGGTAACTCACAGGTTACAGTGTTTTGTTGTGTTGAGTTTACTCTCCGAACTTTTGCTAGCGCAGGGGTTATCTTGCGGTCATGCTAATACGCAACTCGAGCAGTCTGTTCATTATAAACTAATTTGATTAGCGATTATTAGTGTTGTCTAGTGTGGACGTCAATGTTTATGTTGTTTGGAATGGTGTCTGCTGATGGAAATTGTCTGTGCGCGTGTGTGTTTTTATCCCACTAACTCAGGGTCTGCGGAAACCTGATTAAATGTGCAAATGTAAATAGCACCTCACACACACACACACACACACACACACACACACACACACACACACACTATACAAGTGCACATATACTTCATCTACACACACACACACACACATACACCTTACACACACCGTCATGTACAATACTGTTCAGGTCAGACATGCTCTCTGAGATCTACTGTGGATTGTGATTGGTCAGAAAGTGTTAATTAAATCTCTCTAGCAGCAGCTCTTACAGGTTTTACACTGATATAAATACCTCACAACGACTATGTAATGACTGGTTTCAGGCTGTTTTTCATCACCTCATGTCACTGATCGAGAGACGACGTGGTCACACCACGTACATCTCAGACACGCCTACCAAAAATAGAACTTGAGGAACCAGGAGAACCAGAGCTGGGAAGTAGAACCAGATGTGGAGCTGATCTGAATGACAGACAGAATGAGAAAACAAAGCAATGGGGACGTGGTCAGGGCAGGGAGCAAACAGGAACAACTTTTTCCTGAAATCATTCGGATAAATTTATATCACTTGGCGAGGCTGGAAAAGGGGGCGTGGTTAGATGCCGACTGCAAACAAATTTGGTCTAATGCACAGATTGACAGCATGTGGGTGTGTCTAAAAAGGACTAGAAGAAAGTAACTGTATGGACTGTTTATAAAGGACTTCAGGTCATTAGACAGATGGGGATCGTGTTTACAAATAAACGCTTGCACAGAGTTCAAATGAATACCCTTTTATTTTTTATTCAGGAAAACAAGGGCTGCGTTCCACATGCAGGTGGGAGGGAGTTTTCCGGGCCGCGGAGCTCCATATGTCATACAGCCTGGTGTCAGTCAAAGTGTGAATGCTGGAAATATAGTCCTGCAGGTGGTGCTGGGAGAGCGTAATCCTGTGCAGTGCAACATATTGCGGATAAGCTACAGTTTCAATGCATACCATGGAAACTATCCCAGACTCGATTGTGCCACAGGGAGTTTGCACAGCTAACAGCAACAGAGCTAAAAATGGATGCCACGCCCATTTGCTCTACATCCACATTTACTATTGAGGTTTGCGAATTCTTTGTCGGATTCATTTTCTTTTAAGTATTTAGAAATTTGATTGAAAGAATCTCTTCGTTGTAGATCCGCCCCCTCATCCCTTGTATGTTTACATATTTAGCCCCGCCTCTCATTTTTATGATGACGGTCTGATATAACATCATGACCACATGTTTTATTTAGCTACAAGACCAGAGTCGATTGCATTATTTATAGATTTTTCTATTTGCTCGTAGAATTTCGGCACCTCCTTAAGGAGACCTTCATATGTCCTTGATGACGATTGGTGGAATTTCACAAACATGTTACAGATTCGTTCTAAATTAGTCCAATGGCCCTCCAGGAATTTCTTCCAACGCTTGATGGTATAACCTTCTGGTGTTGTAGTTGGTTCTGTTTAAGATCATAATATACACATTTTACATTTTGTATAAATCAGGTGTCTGTTTGTTTAATATTGGCCTTCACACTGGAACAGAACAGAGTGTGTGTGTGTGTGTGTGTGTGTGTGTGTGTGTGTGTGTGTAAATGAAGTGCGGTTTATAAGCATGCATTCATATCCCTAAGTACAAGCATTTACTTGTGACTAATGCAGCTGAAAAAAAAGAATGTGTGTGTGTGTGTGTTGAAAGACTCACACTGCAGGAATTTAAGTTGTGTTAAAGTGTTGTATGTATCTCTGCTTGCCTTCTGCCTCAGGCCAAACTCTGTCTCATGACCGAAACAGTCAACGAGCAACCTGAGCGTCAGGCCTTATGTGTGTGTGTGTGTTTGTAAGAGAGATGGCGTTGGCGTCTCTGCAATTTCATTTCTTACATAAACTCCCAGTTCTGGTTTTA
The DNA here is from genome assembly GCA_030449085.1 of Kryptopterus vitreolus. Classification (NCBI taxonomy): domain Eukaryota; kingdom Metazoa; phylum Chordata; class Actinopteri; order Siluriformes; family Siluridae; genus Kryptopterus; species Kryptopterus vitreolus. Next base: position 10,767,592 of record JACRUU010000029.1, read on the forward strand.
AGACAGATGCTGTGATCCTGTTGTGGTTGTTTACAGGTGCCAATTTACAAAAATGTTTCATTCATAACATGTAAGATCTTTCGGATAGAATTCGCCGTAGAGGAAAAGACGCAGGAATTCCTCTCAATTTCTTGCACTCGCTCTCTTAGAATTTCGCCCGCAACCCGGCAGCGAAGCAACAGATTAGAGAGCCGGCATTAGCACGCCGCTGATACGCTACTAGTTTTTCTCGCTTGTTAATTTTTCGCTCGTTGTCGAGCTAGTCTAAGGTTAATTCTCTGTCGTATTAATTTAAACGTTTACGTAGCAACACTTTCAGTCGGCACCAGCCAGTAGGTTTGCACAAGACAGTGCATTATTAGTGCCCCTCCCAAGCCTGGATAAATACGGAGGGTTGCGTTGGGAAGTCCATCCAGCGTTAAAACATGCATCAAACCAAATAAGCGGATCATCCGCTGTGGCGACTCCTAAACATCCGAAAGAGGTGATGAAAATGTATATGATTTCAGCTTCTTTTAGAGTTTTTTAAAAAGACAAAAGATTGAGAGATATTTCAATTGCGTCAATAAACAGCGAAATAAACGACAAAAGTAATGCCATTTCCAGCCACATGTGTTTATTCTTTAAACTGTTAGCACAAACTTGCAGGCACACGATTGTATACTTTGGATTTGCTGGCGTTAAATGCGATTTAACAAATGTTATTCGTAAAATGGGAATGGTATGTAAAAAAGAAGCACAGTCTTCTACCCAGGTGTCCACAAATGTTTACCCACCCACTACCATATACACCTAAACACTGATGAAGTTCTCATGACGCTATTCTCGGTCGTGTGTAGATAGCGATGGAAATGAGAACCGTAACTAACATGAGGCAGACTGAGAGGTGAACCCTGAGGTACTCCTGGCTGTGACAAAAATAATAATAAAAAAATAATCATAAGCAATTCATTATAAAGCGTTATAACATAGGACTTGTTTGTCATGCAGACACAACACAGGTATATTCACACACACACACTATCAAAGCTTTTTGTTTTTTGTGAGGTGTTCAGGACAAATGTGTTAGTCTGTCAAATGACACTGTGCAAAATTGAACTAGTGGGTTAGTCTTAAGGTGATCAAGTCTGTTCAGTGTGAAACAATGAGACGATATGCATTTAAAAGAAACACACAATCAGTAAATGTACACTCTCTACCCCTGATGATACCCCACTATGTTAACTGCATAAATAAGATTCATGTTCAACCTGGGCTTGTCTTAAAGATTCCAACAAGATTCTATGCAATCATTTCATAAACGTGGCCTTTCATCAGTGGTAGAAAATTACGATTGTTTATTTCTGCTAAACATGTAGGTTCAAATTCCGACAAGGCAAAGCGCTGGGTCTCCTTGAGCAAAGTCATTCAACCCACGGCTGCTCCAATATATGAATGAGCTGAATGTAGGTCACTTGGATAAGTTGGGAAATGCTGCAAATCTTGATGGATCATCAGTTCTGATAAAGTCTCTGCACACAGATGCGTAACAAATATGTGGACGGCAGCCAAATGAGATGTCTTATCGGACAGAATCTAGATCGAGTGCCTTGTTCCTGCAGACGATTGTCTTCGTCTCGTCAGAGCGGCTTTCCTGGGCGCCGATCAGGGTTTAAGTTTGTCGATGAACCAGGAAGTGATCGTTCCTTTATCCTTTTGTTCAAATATTGAAATATCGAGATCGTTCACACGTCCGTCATCCCACTCCTCCGTCCACACCTTCTGCATTCGTCCCTGGATGCCGCCGGACGATTCTTAATGTCACATTTACATTAAAATATAAATAAGTCAGAATCGGGAACAGAATGTCCTCACACATCTCATTGGAAAGTCCAAAGTACAGCAAAATTGACTCGTAAGCAAACGGCAAACAGGGAGAGAATGAGACTTTTCTGCGGAGAGAGGTTGTTTGAATTCGGATGCTGATTGGTTGATGTTGATTAATTCTCTGTAACCGCTGCGTGATCGGCTAGGACTGGCCTGGCCAACCCGTGGCTCCCGAGCCTCATGCGGCTCTTTATCTAGTTTCATGCGGCTCTTTAGGAGCTTTCACATAACATGCGTCAATGGGAATGGGATGATGTTCATGTGTACCCATGTGTATGATGTGGCTCTTTGCAGTAACACAGAAAAAAGTGGCTCTTAGTCTTCTTCTAGTTGGCCACCCCTGGGCTAGGAGAAACTGGTTCTGGTAAGGAGTCTCTAGTGCAAGCACTTAAAAAGTAAAAGTGCAGGTCATGTAATTGCATTGTATATGGCTTTCATATACTCAATTATATATTCATTCATTCATCTTCTACCGCTTTATCCGATTTTCCCTCGGGTTGCGGGGAGACTGTGCCTATCTCAGGCGTCTTTGGGCATCAAGGCAGGACACACCCTGTATGAGGTGCCAATCCATCGCAGGACACACACACACACATTCACACACACATTCATACACTAGGGACAACAAGGTGCCAATCAACCTAACATGCGTGTTTTGGACCCGGGCGAAACCGGAGATGACAGAGAAAAATCCCTTGAGGCACGGTGAGAACATGCAAACTCCACACACACGTCGGAGGTGGGAATCGAACCTCCAACCCTGGAGGTGTGAGGCGAACACGCTAACCACTAAGCCACCGTGCCCTCCCTCAATTACATATGTATGTCAAGTCAAGTAGGCTTTATTGTTATTTCAACAATATACAGTGCAGTACACGGTAAAATGAGACAACATTTCCAGAGGAGGAGCGGCATCTAGAGGTGAGCGATAAATTGTTAATATCGATTAATTTGATCAATCGTTTACGTCGAAGTTGAAAAAACGGAAATCGATTTCACCTTGGTTTGGCGCACCAAGCTTTCGTAGTTCTCCTCCTATCCCCCGACATTACACTTTACAACATGACGAACACAAAAAACTCGTTTCCCAAAGGGGCGCGGTTTCATCAGTCATATGGGAAACGTTCAGGTTCAGACGTTCAACAAACCAAAGCCCCGCTGTAAATTTTATCCAAAGTTTGTGGCAACTAAAGGAAGCAGCACGACTAATTTATTCCAGCACTTCAAACAGAAACACTTTGTTGAATGGGGAGACGCGTGTGCGTGGCGCTGCGGGATAAACATCACCCCGTCATCCCCAAAACACCAGCTAAAAATGTGACACATATCAGACACATTTTCCCCACCGTATCCAAAATGGAATTTTGACTGAATAAGTCAGAGATTCAATTTACAGGACTCAACGCCAAATACATTACTAGCGACTTCTCCATTACAGAGATTTGGAGGTTCTTCTCCAATGATATGAAATCTCCCCGAAGCTAAACTGGTCCAGCGCTGTGTGGAGCTGCATGATAATGAACATGTAGCACTGAGTGTGATTTATTAGAAAAGTTGCACAACACGTCGTGCCACTAAAGACCATCACGGTCGTCATAGCCCGGAGGCGCGTTCCACCCAGAATATCCTTAATACATCTCTCTTGTTGGTGTGACAAGACGCTGGTTATGAGCGCAGGACGTCGAGAAGCCGTGTGACACTTCAGGGCTTTTGGATTTACGACCAACTTCAAAAGCAGCGAAGGTGTCGGAAGATTCCACCCTGTCACCTTGCGACAGCTATTACGTGCAATTCCACCACATCGATTCGAAGCAAGTCATACTGTACGCCATTAAACATCGTAAAATCGCGGCCACACTGCACTTCTCACTGAATCCACTCTGTTCTATGCACACTAATAAAACTTCGGAGAACAGAAACGAGTGTTTTGCAAAGAACCCATCTTCCCTCGAGCCTGTGCCTATCTTAGGCGTCTATGGGCATTAAGACAGGATACACCCTGTATGAGGTGCCAAGCCATCGCAGGGAACACACACATTCACACACTAGAGACAATTTTCCAAGGTGCCAATCAACCTACCGTGCATGTTTTTGGACCGGGGGAAAACCGTAGAAAACCCCCTGAGGCACGGGGAGAACATGCAAACTCCACACACACATGGCGGAGGAATCGACTCCCCCTGAACCTGGAGGTGCGAAGGAAGCGTGTGAACCGCTAAGCCATTATGCCCCTGAGTGCCATGCTAAATAAATAAATAAATCTAGATCAAAGTTATAGAGATGCGAATTTAAAGTCGTGGCAACAAGAGAATAAAGTCTAAATATTTTGAGAAAGGTCAAAGAATACAAAAAAACGTTCATCGTATCACATTAAAAGGATGTGGCGGATTTGATTCAATTCCAATCTAGCAATGAGGAAATTGTTGTAATCAGTAAACGAACACTGCGGCGTTTCGGTGGGAAACTTTAGAAGGAAAAAAAATCGCACTTTTGCGAAGTCTAAACTCCAATGGTTAAATGTGCATGCTGTGTCATGCTGTGTTCGACGCTTTATTCTTGTTTTGCTACGTCTTTAGTGTTTTTTTTTTTTTTTTAGCATGCCCGTCATTCAAGCGTGTTACGTGATCGCGACTTTGAACATAAAACTCTGTTGCTTAGGACACGACGACAAATAACAGAGCGCGACGAAAAACATTTATGCAATACTAAGTTACAGGAGCTGCATGTGTGGTGATGTTTTTCAGGGGGAGGGACGATCGTGAACATTGTTAAAGGTCATGGAGAAGGTGAGGGTGTCCCGTCCCCCCAACCCCCCACCCAAACCTACGTTGACACTCGGGCTGCTATGAGATTCTCCGTCCTGCCATCGACTCGAACGAGCACCATGCGACAGCCGCTCAAAAATGAAACGAGGTCACTTTCTGGGGGAAAAAAGAAGCAGCGCTGTATAAATCGGAATATCGGCAGGAACGCATGGAAGGTCGTCCTCAGGCGAGGGGAGGGAACAAAAAAAACGACCACAACAAACACACTCATATTTGCACAAGAGGCCGTCGGGTGAGGTTTCCGCCAACCGCGGAGCAGGTTGGGTCGGTTTTACACTCGAGGGGCTCCAGGAGGCGTTCGCTTGGGGAAAGCGAGGGAGGGACGGAGGGAGGGAGGGAGGGAGGGAAGGGGTTCGAGCTGCACTCATTCACCCTTGTCAGTTATGTTTACTCCACTCTAAATCCTCCCTCCTCAGGGCCGATTGTCACACGCCCACACGGCCGGAGGATCAGAACTTGGAGCGTGTACCTGAACACCGTGTGTTCTCAGGGCGTGGCCATGACTCATGTACCCCCATCGCCTGGATCGCTGGGAGCTCCGCTGGATCGTTCTGGGCGTGAACCGACTCAGGCTCTTTTTGTTTTGTTTAACCCACAATGCAGTTCTGTATTAAAAAGAGCAATTTTCAATACAGAACAGTTTCCTGAATGCCCGGAGGAGCTTTTAAAGCTCAGGAAGTCCATAAACACGCCGTTGTCGCGTCGCAACGAAGCATAGAGACACCGCAGGAAATCAAATGACACTCCATTCGCATTCTTTTTTTTTCTCAATTATAACCCAATTATCTGACTCGGGCATGCTGAATGTAAATCAAATCAATTATTCTGCTGGATAACCGACTGAGTAAAGAATTCCTCTAAATGGCTCACATCAGTCTCTATTGTGAAAATGTCTCGGAACGACAGGCGTGTTGCTGATAAATAAATAATAAATCATTATAACTGTTGCAACCCGCAAAACCAACGAAATGCATTTGTATTTCGAGGTTTACATCCACTGTGCGTTTCATGGTTTCATTAGTGCACAATGAGATCGAGCATAAATTCCTCGCTATGATTCCAGATAAAACTTTTTTTTTTTCGAGAAACGGATAATTGCTCGTCTCCGAGTCTCGGTTGCTGCTCGTCCTCCTTAAAAGTAACCCCGTGCTGAATTATTGTTAATGAAGAATGCGTTGGGGAGGGAAAGAAAGAAAGAAAAAGAAAAAAAAACACCAGGGTCTGCTTGATCTGGATCCAGCGCGAGGACCAATCAGATGCAGAGTCGGCTGGGTCATGTGATCCGTGTATGAGATTCCACATGTTTGGATGAGTCAGTCTTCCCTCGTTTCTCTCTGTACAGAGAAGAGCATGAGCCTGAGTCATCCACCATCGTCTCTCTCTCACACACACACACACAAACACACACACACAGTGAATCAGCCCTGATTTCTCCCTCTTTTTCTCTCTCTCTCTCTCTCTCTCTCATTCATTCTCGATCTGTCTGTCTTTCTTCCTTCTTTCTTTCTCTCACTTTGTCCAGAGGAAGAATAGCTCTGTGTGTGTGTGTGTGTGTGTGTGTGTGTTGGGGAGACAAAGCTAGAGGGATCAGTCTGGTATTCCCCCAATCACATTCCCAAAATGTTCACACACACACACACACACATGAAAATGAACAAGAAAAAGAGATTGAAAGAGGTAAAGAGAGAGAGAGAGAGAGAGAGATGGGTAAAGACGATGTGATGGTGAACATGAGGAGATGAATCATGGGCCTGTTTGAGGACAACACACACTCACACACACACACACACACGGGAAACATTTAACTGCCTAGAACAGGGGTCACCAACGTGGTGCCCGTGGGCACCAGGTAGCCCCCAAGGAGCACATGAGTAGCTCTCAGGCTTGCTATAAAAAGTGCACAACTCATCAGTGAGATGCGTCTATAATGTAAAATGTAGTTAATTCGTTGTTGATAGTCACTGTCAAGTGTATTTACATAGATAAATGAGTATCATTAATAATAATAATAATAATAATAATATATAACTAAAGGTAAATTTGTTATTTCAGAGGAGTATTTCAAACTGGTAGCCCTTTATATGACTCGGTGTCCATGTAGTAGCTCTCAGTTACAAAAAGGTTGGTGATCCCTGGCCTAGAACATCTCCTATTACAGTCAGAATCCTGAAACACAGCTGCGCGTGTGATTTTGCGACGCGGCGGCGTTTTCTCGTCCGGATCATCGCTGAGCATTGCAAGAGCAATAAGGATTTTCAGGGGCATTATGACTGAGTTAGCAGAACACAGCTGCCCCTAAAAGTCCCTCACTTTTCTTGCTGCCTCGTTTACAATGTCGACTCTCAACAAACAAACACACACACACACACACACAATTCCTAATTGACCTTCCTAGAAAATGTCACGGTTGCAGTGCACTTGAACCCAACGCCTTAATTTTTCTCGCCCACGCTGCCTTACACAGCATCCTCCTCCTTTTTTTCTTCCCAGACTCATCCCTTTCACCCTTGGAGCTGTTACAGAGTTCACCGGATAAAGCACAAAGCACAGTCGTGTAAGAGAACTCGTGAATACGGTGTGAATACGTGTGTATGCTACAGTTAGGAATCGCTCTTAATAAAACAAACAACAGCATGCTAATTTCTCGCCTGTTTACTGTTCCTCGCTGTTTTCTGTCATTAAAATGAAGATTAAAATGGTACCAGGTCACACTGCAGCCCTCTCTCCAATTCTGACTGGCAAGGTATATACCGTACTGTGTGCAAAAGTTTTAGGCAGGCGTGAAAAAATGCTGTAAACAAAGAATATAAGTGTTACTTATTTACTTTCATCAATAAATGAAATGTAGTGAATGAAAATGTAAATAAAATCAGTATTTGGTGTGAACACGCTTTGCCTTCAAAACAGCAGTAATACTTCTAGGTACACGTGCACACAGTGTTTATGAAGGAACTCGGCTGGTAGGTTGTTCCATCTTGGAGAAGTAAACACAGATCTTCTGTGGATGTCAACGTTCTCACATCCTTCTGTCTCTTCATGGAATCCCACACACACTCCATGATGTAGAGATCAGTCTCTGTGGGGGTCGTGCATCATCACTTCCACTACTTCTAGTTTTTCAAAACGTACTCACACCAAATATTGATTTGATGCAGATTTTGTAAGTTGACAAAAATAAACAATCATTAGTTATATTTCTGAAAGCGTTCTTTGTTTACAGCATTTTTTCACCCATGCCTAAAACTTTTGCACACAGTACTGTTCTACTCTGTTCTAGGTTCAAAGGTGCAATGAACACCTTGCCTGTCAGAATCGGAGAGAGGGCTGTGTAGTGTGACCTGGTTTAATTTTAACATTTTAATCTTTTGCACAGTACTGTATATTTAATGGAATACTAATAATATAATAATCATCATCATCATCGCTTGCAAATATACAGCGCACTGTCAACCTGTAAGGACACGTTTACAGAACGCAAAGGAGTCCGGTGTCAAAGTTTTCCTTGTCTTCAGGACAAAATGAGTGTA
>JACRUU010000029.1:10780809-10825809 GCA_030449085.1 Kryptopterus vitreolus
AATGTTCAGTGTTAATGTGGAAATTCGAACCCTAGATTAAAGAAATAGTGATTTTCCACGGTATACACACACGGGTGATGACGTCATGGCGATGCCGGAAGTAATTTCCGCTGTTTCTCAGTTTTATTAGAGATTTTAGTGTCTTATTTTAATTTTGGAGTTTAAATTTACTGACATTCAAACATATATTATTACTGTTTTTTATTTATTTGAACTTTGTTACTTCTTTCTAACTAATTTTAAGAAACGCGTCCATTGCATTTACAAACATGGACAAATGTCTAAACTAAAATATAAGACGACAAAAATATTGCAGACACGCTCCATATATTAAGATAGATTTATTTATTTATTTTATTTGTTTGTTTATTTATGTATCTTCTGTATTTTATTTTCTGTCTTTTTTTCTTTCTCTCTACTGTCTGTCTTTTTTCTGTCAGTGTCTGTCCTCCCATGCCTGTCTTTCTTTTCCTTGTTGGTCTGTCTCTATTATATTATATATATATATATATATATATATATATATATATATATATATATATATATATATATATATATATATATATATATATATATATATATATATATATACACATATCACACACACACATATATTTGTGTGTGTGTGTGTCCCTATTCTTTTCCTTTTGCTGCCACTATAATTAAATTCTATATGCTTATTGTTTAATAAATAATTATGTCGTATTGTTGATATTCAATAATAGTCAGACACTGAATATTTTGGATATTTATATTATGTATATGAGGGGCACGGTGGCTTAGTGGTTAGCACGTTCGCCTCACACCGCCAGGATCCGGGTTCGATTCCCGTCTCGGTCATGTGTGTGTGGAGTTTGTGCATGTTCTCCCCGTGCCTCAGGGGTTTTTTTCTCCGGGTTCTCCGGTTTTCCCCCGGCCCAAAAACATGCACGGATAGGTTGATTGGCACCTTGGAAAATTGTCCCTAGTGTATGAATGTGTGTGTGAATGTGAGTGTGTGTGCCCTGCGATGGGTTGGCATTCCATCCAGGGTGTATCCTGCCTTAATGCCCATAGATGCCTGAGATAGGCACAGACTCCCCGTGACCCGATGGAAGATCGGATAAAGCGGTAGAAGATGAATGAATATTATGTATATGTATAGCTGTTATAAGCGCATGGTGGTACATGGTTGTATATCCCAAGGTTCTGCTTGAGGTGTTCTTTTTTTCCCTCTTCGCTTATCTTCTGCTTCTCTAAATGCATGATAACAATTTCGCTTTCTTTCTGTCGTTGGTTTTTCCATCAGGAACGAGAGAGTCTTCAGATCTCCTCTCTCTCTCTCTCTCGCTCTCTCTCTCTCTCTCTCTCTCTCTCTCTCCTCTCTCAAAATGGTTTTTCCCACCATGAAGGCCCTGGTGGACACCGTGTGGGCAGTATGGAGCATCGGAGCCTCCATCTACGACTACATTAACACTAGTGCCATGGAGGAGCGAATACACACTCTGGAGAGCGTGGTCACGCTGCACGAGCGCATCATCGGTTTGCTGACCGTCGCTCTTGTGGCGCTGATCACTTACGTATTGCTGAGGAAACACTAGAGGGAAACCGGAAGCTTGTTTGACGTTCACACATAATGCGTTACTGCCATTTAAGGGATAAAATGCTTTTTTTCCAATATGCAGCGTTTCCATTTTTGTACATTCATAGCCAAAGTATTCATGTATTTTTTTTTATTTATTTTGGGAATAAACATGACTTAACATAGATCATATAATAACCTCAATATACAAAACTTCATCGTCACCCATCTACATCTGTCCGTGAAAAAATGTTGCACTTTTTATACAACACTTTTTTAGTTTTTAGCCTTGAAGTGTGTGTGTGTGTGTGTGTGTGTGTGTGTGGAGTACAGAAATTCACTTATAACATTTACAAATATTTTTGAACCTACAACAATCTTGTCCTTGAAAGTTCCACAGAACAGAAATGAACTAACTGAAAGTCGTTATGAATGGCAGGATGCCTGGGAGGAAACCTCGCCTGAAGCTTTGCGTTCTCCCTCGTGAACTTTTTCGTCATTTTTTTTCCCCGAGTTCTCCTCATGGCGTCTCCGCAGCGTAGTTGCTCAAAGCTCACTTTCATATCAATAGATGTTTCAGTAGGAATCATGATCTCCTCCGATCTGCACGTGTATACTGCATCTGTGCCTCTGCAATATTAATCCAAGCTTCAGACTCACAGGAACATTTTCCTTATTTATAACCTCAAATGGTTCCGCAACTGAACTGGGTGACGGACTCGGAGGAAGATGTTCCTGAAGTTTTCCCCGGAGAAGAATTTAACCGAAGTGTCCTTAATGTTTTATTAATGCTCATAACACTACTGGTCCTCGCTGCATTGGAAGTGCTTTTTATTTTCATTAACGCTTGTTTTCATGACTGACTTTTGTAATTAAAAATACAATTCTGAAAGTGTTATAATAGTGTATGGTCTCACACATAGCCGTGGAATATCACCTTCTACCAGAGACACGTCCCTGCATTGATCAGTGGAAGCTCTTGTTGATTGTTTGCAGGGCAAAACTCACTGTTAAAAAACTGGCGCTCTGAACACCATAGTTTCGCTTACACGTATATTTTATGTATCAATATACATTATATTATTAGTATTATCAGTAGTCTATGCTCACAAACAGCAACTGTACTAAACTGCACATCTCTCATATATATTCATGTGGATTTATGATCCTTGATACCGGAAGGCGCCTGAATACAGGTTCCCCCGCGACCTGACAGAGAAGTCGGATACAGTCGGTAGAAGACGAATGCATGAATGTTCCTATTATCATTTTCCTTACTTAATCAACTTCTGTGAAAAGACCCTGAAAGTTACCTCTAACACAACTATCTGCTAATAGAATGATATTAATGACTCATACACTGACTGATATCTATTACATTACACACAAGCCCGAAATGTTCATTTATTTTTAATAGTATAAATAAGGCCATGGGTTGCTGATACATAAATAAAATTATTACCATTATATAAAAATGGGCATAGAAACCAGTTTACAAACGGTAGGCCTGTTTCTCTCCACCTGTTCTCTGAAGTCCTTGTAAAACATTTTACAGAAAGACTTCGTTGACAAACACAACCTTCTAATATAGTCATTATGGATTTCAGACAAACAACTTTGGCACTAATGGAATGAATAGATAAAGTGTCAAAGGTTATAAAGCATGTAGTGGGAATATTCATAGACTTAAAGAAAGCAGTTTGAAGAAATTGTTGAATATAAAGCAGGAACGTCATTTGTGGTGTACAACAAGGATACGTGTTAAGTCCAAAACTGTTTTATGAAATGTATTTGCAGATGCCACAACAGTTTCACCGCTGTAATTACTGACTCCTGTAAGTGCTTTTGCCTGAAGTCATGTTAACTAGGCTTCATCGTCATTTCAAGCAGAAAAACCAAATACACAGCGAAACGAAACGGCAATAAACGTTTTCCCCAAAGCCCCAGATGCTAACTCAATTAGCTAAAGGAACACAGAACTCTAACTGAAAGTGTACTTGCAACATTTAAGGGAAACAAAATAATAAATACAGCGTAATACAAAGTAGACACAATAAACATTTTTATTTAAATAATACAGTAAACAGGCACAAACATATCAAAAATACGTGTTAATAACGCAGTTAATGCAAATGAACCGCGTTATTCCCATCATCACCAAAAACACCATCATCATTTTAAAACTTTTACAAGAATATTTTTGTCTTCATGCTCGATGTTGAGTTTCGTTTTATAGATAGATAGATAGATAGATAGATAGATAGATAGATAGATAGATAGATAGATAGATAGATAGATAGATAGATAGATAGATAGATAGATAGATAGATAGATAGATAGATAGATAGATAGATAGATAGATAGATAGATAGATAGATAGATAGATAGATAGATATTCTGAAAACTTGATTTCCCGAAGTTGATTCATCATGGCCCAACATTCTAAAGGAATGAAAGTAAAGTTAGTCTTAAGGCAGTGGAACCGGATCATTGCTTAAGGTGAGTTATTTACTTCCTTTACATCATGCAAGACATGCAGATCTTCACTGAGAAAAGAGCGGAGATAAAAAAAACATGCAGATAACATCTCCACAACTTCAGTAGCAGGTCAGAGATTCCCCTGTTTTACGAATATTTTACAATGTAGATGTAATAAATAACAAGGTATTATAAGTGTCATAAATATGTATTTTCTATATTATGAGTAACACTTAAACAGCAGCTCACCAACAACATTGTGCATTACAGAATAGAATGATTTGATGTACAGATATTTCATTTTATCTTAATGCGACAATTAAATTCAGCTTCAGGATCACTAGGCACCGAATGCTTGAGAGAGAGAAAATGTTTGAAGTATATATATATATATACTATATATATATATATATATATATATATATATATATATATATATATATATATATATATATATATATATATATAAATAACTGATTAGATTTGATTACTTTTTGATTACTTGTTTGTCCACTAGGTGGCACTTTAAGTTAATGTTCTAAGAAATAAAGTTAGAAAAAAACAGGGTTCTACTTTTTAAATGAAACTGCGATGATTTTATAATTTGTATTTATAATTTTTATAACATTTTCATAAATAACTGTCATTTAATTACACATTTTTTCCTCAGTAACTGTAACGAATTACTGTTTTACTGTGTTACAATTATTTTGTATACGTACAAATATATTTAGAGTGAAAGAGAGATAGAGAGAGAGAGGGGGGATATAAAATGCAGTGTTAAGAAATAAGAAACTTATTATAAATATATAAGAAATAGCTTATAATGTGAGTTGGTTCTTCCATGAGACTGGTCCGACTTGTTCAGTTCCCTTGTGGTGTGTGTGTGTGTGTGTGTGTGTGTGTGTGTGTCTGTGTGTGTGTGTGTGTGTGTCTGTGTGTGTGTGTGTGTGTGTGTGTCCCTTCATTCTATAAATATCTTCTTCATTGCTCTTCCTTTTACTTTTACTTTTCTGGAGCACCTGCAGTTCATGTGGTAGAGGATGGCAGGATCACTTGCGTCATGGTAGATGATGGAGGGATCAGTTGTGTCCGTGTAAATGAGTGATCAGTGGTAGATTGGTAGATGATGGAGGGATCAGTTGTGTCATGGTAGAGGATGTGGGATCAGTGGTCGATTGGTAGAAATGGAGGGATCAGTGGTAGATTGGTAGAGGGTGGAGGGATCAGTGGGATCAGTGGTAGATTGGTAGATGATGGAGGGATCAGTGATAGATTGGTAGATGATGGAGGGATCAGTGATAGATTGGTAGATGATGGAGGGATCAGTGGTAGATTGGTAGAGGATGGAGGGATAGAGGATGGAGGGATCAGTGGTAGATTGGTAGATGATGGAGGGATCAGTGGTAGATTGGTAGATGATGGAGGAATCAGTAGATTGGTAGAGATGGAGGGATGGTAGAGGGTGGAGGGATCAGTGATAGATTGGTAGATGATGGAGGGATCAGTGGTAGATTGTAGATTGGATGGATGGAGGGATCAGTGGTAGATTGTAGTAGTGATGGAGGGATCAGTGATAGATTGGTAGATGATGGAGGGATCAGTTGTGTCATGGTAGATGATGGAGGGATCAGTGGTAGATTGGTAGATGATGGAGGGATCAGTGATAGATTGGTAGATGATGGAGGGATCAGTGATAGAGAGGTAGATCAGTGGTAGATTGGTAGAGTGATGGAGGGATCAGTGATAGATTGGTAGATGATGGAGGGATCAGTTGTGTCATGGTAGAGGATGGAGGGATCAGTGGTAGATTGGTAGATGATGGAGGGATCAGTGGTAGATTGGTAGAGATGGAGGATTCAGGTAGATTGGTGAGGGTGGAGGGATCAGTGATAGATTGGTAGATGATGGAGGGATCAGAGGTAGATTGGTAGGTGATGGAGGGATCAGTGATAGATTGGTAGATGATGGAGGGATCAGTTGTGTCATGGTAGAGTGATGGAGGGATCAGTGGATAGATTGGTAGATGATGGAGGGATCAGTGGAGGGATCAGTAGATTGGTAGATGATGGAGGGATCAGTGATAGATTGGTAGAGAATGGAAGGATCAGTTGTGTCATGGTAGAGGATGGAGGAATCAGTGGTAGATTGGTAGATGATGGAGGGATCAGTGGTAGATTGGTAGAGTGATGGAGGGATCAGTGGATAGATTGGTAGATGATGGAGGGATCAGTGGTAGATTGGTAGGTGATGGAGGGATCAGTGATAGATTGGTAGATGATGGATCAGTGGTAGATTGGTAGGATGATGGAGGGATCAGTGATAGTGGTAGATTGGTAGATGATGGAGGGATCAGTGGTAGATTGGTAGAGATGGGATCAGTGGTAGATTGGTAGAGGATGGAGGGATCAGTGATAGATTGGTAGAGAATGGAAGGATCAGTTGTGTCATAGTAGAGGATGGTGGGATCAGTGGTAGATTGGTAGATGATGGAGGGATCAGTAGTAGATTGGTAGAGGGATGGAGGGATCAGTGATAGATTGGTAGATGATGGAGGGATCAGTGGCAGAGGTGGAGGGTGGAGATTGGTAGATGATGGAGGGATCAGTGATAGATTGGTTGATGATGGAGGGATCAGTTGTGTCATGGTAGAGGATGGAGGGATCAGTGATAGATTGGTAGATGATGGAGGGATCAGAGGTAGATTGGTAGGTGATGGAGGGATCAGTGATAGATTGGTAGATGATGGAGGGATCAGAGGTAGATTGGTAGTGATAGATTGGTAGATGATGGA
Organism: Kryptopterus vitreolus; assembly: GCA_030449085.1. Lineage (NCBI taxonomy): Eukaryota > Metazoa > Chordata > Actinopteri > Siluriformes > Siluridae > Kryptopterus > Kryptopterus vitreolus. The sequence goes on from JACRUU010000029.1 coordinate 10,787,643, forward strand.
GGGATCAGTGGTAGATTGGTAGATGATGGTGGGATCACTTGTGTCATGGTAGAGGATGGAGGAATCAGTGGTAGATTGGTAGATGATGGAGGGATCAGTGGTAGATTGGTAGGTGATGGAGGGATCAGTGGTAGATTGGTAGATGATGGAGGGATCAGTGGTAGATTGGTAGATGATGGAGGGATCAGTAGTAGATTAGTAATGGATCTGATGGGAAGGTTGTGAGTTTAAACCTCAGCATTACCAACCTGTCACTCGTGTCTCTTTCCAGATCAGGAGAGAGAGAGAGAGAGAGAGAGAGAGAGAGAGAGAGAGAGAGAATTGCATTCACCGACACTGGAGACTCCTTCCATAAAGATCAATCAACATTTTTCCTCACAGTGAGTTTTCTTGCATCACTCTGTTTTGCTCATGCACTTAACGCGGTGTATATTTCAGACCGTCTTGGTGTTTTCTACTCAGAAACGAGTGTGTGGGTGTGTGTGTGTGTGTGTGTGTGTGTGTGTGTGTTTCGGACGTCTTCACACTCCCTGCTTTCTCCCACCATGAAGAACATCTGGGACCTCCTGAAGGACGTCATCTTCATGCAGTACTACGTTATTTTCGTGCTCCTCGCGCTGCTGGTGATCGCATACACGCTGCTGACACGGCGCCGCTCTATCGTCGAGGTTCGGCCGCCAAACGTTCAATCCAAACGCCACCGGTTCAAACCCCAGCCACAGCAAGATGACACTGCGGGGGCCCTGAGGAAGGCCCTTATTGATGAGCTCAAAAGAAATCCCCTCTGGCAGAGGGCATCTGCCAAATTCATGTAAATCCACATAAACCGGTTTCCAGGTTTTGACTGTTTAATATCATGGTCACCTGGTCAACTTCGAATAATACGCAAATAAAATGTTTCTGTGTGTGTGTCATAATGACAGTATCCTGTTGACATTCCATTATAACACTGACATTCTGACATAACATCATAACATCGACTTTTCAAAATAAAACTAAAGTTTGAAGCAGCGACAAAGTTTGAAGCAGCGACAAAGTCCGAGCGCGAGGGTTTGAGCGAGTTTGACAAATGTCTAGACGTCTAGACGACTGGGTCAACGCATGTCCTTAAGCTGAACCAAATGAACAAATCATTTTTGTGGAACCGAATCAAAAAAGATTCGAACCGACACCAATTTAACAGAAACATTAGTTCGAATGGAACGTTTATCTACGCCAGGGATCACCAACCTTTTTGTAACTGAGAGCTACTACATGGACACCGAGTCATATAAAGGGCTACCAGTTTGAAATACTCCTCTGAAATAACAAATTTACCTTTAGTTATATATTATTATTATTATTATTATTATTAATGATACTCATTTATCTATGTAAATACACTTGACAGTGACTATCAACAACGAATTAACTACATTTTACATTATAGACGCATCTCACTGATGAGTTGTGCACTTTTTATAGCAAGCCTGAGAGCTACTCATGTGCTCCTTGGGGGCTACCTGGTGCCCACGGGCACCACGTTGGTGACCCCTGATCTACGCCGTTCCGTGTTACCAAGTCCTATAAATACCGTCAATGCTTGTTTTCTTTACTTTAATATTTACCACTTCTGCTCGGCCTGTTGCAGTATTAATGTAATAGTTGACATTTTTTAGGCACTTCCTTGCAATTATTTGCATTTTAACAGCATTTAATACACTTTTAACACAACGATCTGTTAATAGAATGATATTAATGACAATGATTGATATCTATTACATTTAGCACGAGCGCGAAACCTTCTTTTAAAAAATTGGGGTAAATATGTCCGCGGGTGCTCATCAACTCGTGACCTTATTTCACTATGTTCACGAGCGTTCATCAACTCAAACTCAACCCAAAGAAAACTGCTGGTGTTCCCTGGTGATTCATCTCCTGGTCAGGATCTCAGCATAACTCTCCACATCTCTCTACTTTCTCCCTCCACCACTGCTCGCGATCTTGGGGTAATTATGGACAATCAATTATCTTTCTCTTCTCATATTGCTAATGTTTCTCGCTCTTGTCGACACCTTCTCTACAACATCAGAAGGATTCAACCGTTCCTATCCACACAGGCTGCTCAGGTCCTGGTTCAGTCTCTCGTCATCTCGAGATTGGACTACTGTAACTCTCTGCTGGCAGGTTCTACCTCAGAACGCTATTCGTCCACTGCAAATGATTCAAAATGCAGCTGCGTGACTCGTGTTCAACGTGCCTAAATTCTCTCACTCCACCATCCCACTGCTGCGCTCGCTCCACTGGCTTCCCGTAGCTGCTCACACGCATCAGATTCAAAACACTGACGCTCGCCAATAAAGCCAAAAATGGATTATGAATTTTATTTGCAGATGCCACAACAGTTTCACCTCTGTAATGATTGACTCCTGTAACTCAACGCAGCACCTGAAAATAATTTGACTTATTTGAATACTTTGTTATACCATCTTTTACTGTAATTACAGCTGCAGGTCTTTTTGGGTAAGTTCTACCAGCTTTGCAGAGACTGTAATTTTTGCCCATTATTCTAAAGCTTCTTTAAAAGCTTTTGCAGCATTTTGCAGATGTCCTTTCTTTACTCAGATGTAAAAAAAAAATAAACCAGAGAGAAATATGATTTTTAATCACTAAATATTTGTTTTACTGATGCAACCAAATGTCTCAAATCAAGGCACAAGTCTGGCAATTAAAACCGTCCGTGAGTAAACATGACAAGTTTGTGTGTCCTGATGATCGATGCAGTTTAAAACACCATCATTCATTCATTCATCTTCTACCGCTATATCCGATCTTCCCTCGGGTCACGGGGAGCCTGTGTCTATCTCAGGCGTCTAGGGGCATTAAGGCAGGATACACCCTGGATGGAATGCCAACCCATCGCAGGGCACACACACACACACATTCACACACACACATTCATACACTAGGGATAATTTTTCCAAGGTGCCAATCAACCTACCGTGCATGTTTTTGGACCGGGAGGAAAGGGAGGAAACCAGAGAAAAACCCGGAACCCGGAGAAAAAACCCCTGAGGCACGGGAAGAACATGCAAACTCCACACAAACATGTGAGGCAAACGTGCTAACCACTAAGCCACCGTGCCCCTTAACACCATCATCACAAAAAAAAATTTATAAGAATGTTTTTCTTCATGCTTGATGTTGAGTTTTGTTTCATTAATAATGTACATGCCCGTGTTGATTGGAGTATTAAACACTAGGAACTAAACTATTAATACATTTAGAACAGATAAAAATGCGCAATAAAAAAAGGAACCTCACGACAATCATGCAATTATATATAAATATAAATATATATATATATATATATATATATATATATATATATTTTTTTTTTTTTTTTTTACTTTAATTTGTCCACTAGGTGGCACCTGGTCTGACTCCTGACCCTAATAACATTCTAAACGAAACGAAAGTAAAGTTCGTGTGTAGGATTGGTTGACATTATGCAAAAAACACAGAACAGAAAACACACAGACCTGCAGTGAGAAAGGAGCAGAGATAAAAAAAAAACCCAGATAACATCGCCACGACTTCAGTAACAGGGTCAGAGATTCACCTGTTTTACAAACATTTTACATTGTAGATGTGATAAATAAGATATTACAAGTCTCATAAGTATATAATATATATATATATATATATATATATATATATATATATATATATATATATAAATTATATATTAAAGAGCAGCTCACCAACAACATTCTGCATTACAAAATAGAACGTTTATATGTATGTAAAGACATTTTGATTTATCTTAATGAGTCAAATAAATACATTTTCAGAATCAACATCCATAGAATGCTTCAGAGAGATAAGATTGGGAGAGAACGTGTTTTGTGTGTGTGTGTGTGTGTGTGTGTGTGTGTGTGTGTGTTCATCATTGCTATCCCTTCTTTTTACTTTTGCTTTTCTTTTTTACATTTCTGGAGCACCTGCAGTTCATGATTTTTACATATATTCAATTCAATTTTATTTATAAGAGCGCTTTTTACAATGTGTCATCGTCTCAAAGCAGCTTTACATAATACTTATGTGTGAAAAGTGAAAATCAGTTTGGGCCTAATTGTTTCTAATTGTGTCTAAATGTATATTTTTCTTTATAGCCCTCACCCTCCCTCTTTTTTTTTTCTCCTCGCCCCTCCCCCTTTTTTGTTTTTGTTTTTTTTTTTTTTTGTTTTTCCCCAAGCCCATCAATGTATCCTTACCTCTGTGGGTCCTTCTTGCATTTCCTTTTTTTTTTTTTTTTTTTTACTGGCATTTGCTGCTGCTAGGTTTTATGACAGTGTGGGATTTTTTTTTATCTGGGTTTCTGTAGCGAAAGGGGGGATGGAAAAAAGTATTAAATTTGATATGCTTAAAATCCAATATCCATATATGTGATTTTTTTTTCTTTTTTATATTGAATTTGTCTTTTAGGTTGTTTTTTTCCCCTTGAAAGAAGGATGATGGCATTGGTTATCAACATAAAATACTTTGTCAATCTTTGTAAGGCTTTTACAGTGATTTGTTTTCTTCTTTTTTTGTTTTTCTTAGTCAGGATGGAGAAATTGTTTGCTTTGTGAGTCCTTTGTACTCAAGTCACACTGAAAGGCAGATTTGCTTTAAAATCACTTGCCACGATTGCGCCTGAAAACGGGCATTGAAGATTTTACAAGGGATTTGGCAGATTCCCCTCTTATCCACAATGATCAGATCGGCAGATAAGTGGTAGAGGATGGAGGGATCAGTGGTAGAGTGGTAGAGTATGTAGAGATCAGTGATATAGGATGGAGGGATCAGTGGTAGAGTGGTAGAGTATGTAGAGATCAGTGATATAGGATGGAGGGATCAGTGGTGGAGTGGTAGAGTATATAGAGCTCAGTGATATAGGATGGAGGGATCAGTGGTAGAGTGGTAGAGTAAATAGAGATCAGAGAGCGAGTGAATTGAATTCACTGACACTGGAGACTCCTTCCATAAATATCGGTGTTTTTTCCTCCCAGTGAGTTTTCTTGTATCATTCTACTTAACACGGTGTATATTTCACACCATCTTGGTGTTTTGTGCTCCTCAGGAACGACTGTATGTGTGTGTGTGTGTGTGTGTGTTTGTTTCAGACGCCCCCTGCTTTCTCCCACAATGAAGCACATCTGGGACACCGTGTGGACTGTGTGGAGTCTCGGGACATCCGTTTATGATTACTTTAACACAAACAAAGCAGATCAACAGATCACCTCGCTGAACAGGCACGTCGAGTATCTGCAGAGTTACACCAGGGGCCTGCTGCACCACGTCCACCACCTGGAGGACATAATCATCAAGCAGCTCCATGTTATTTGCGTGCTGTTTGCTGTCCTGGTGTTCACGTACACGCTGCTACTCATACGCTTCCTACAGAACCGCAAAGGATGCAAGTGCAAATCCTAGCCACTGCGGGGTCCCTGAGGAAGGCCCTTATTGATGAGCTCAAAAGTAATCCGGCAAATGATAGAAACATGTGTGAGGAGGAACTGAGTAAAACCATGTAAAGTGGCTCAATTTGTTCTTTCCTGGTTTTGATCATAGACACGCTGTTTAAAATCATTGTTAAACTTCGAAAATAAAATGCAGGAAAAGATTGAAAGATTTTGCGGTGCTTCCCCCCCCTGCTTTGTCCTGAATCATTCTTCCACATCACTATATAATCCTCTGTTTGCATGTGTGTGTGTGTGTGTGTGTCATAACAACAGTTTAATGTCGACATTACATTATAACACTGACATTCTGACATAATATTGACACTTTAAAATGACGTTGACGTTATAAATGACTGACATTATAAAGCAACATTTTAATTAGCCGTAAAGTGAAGAATTATCTTTTCATCATTAGTAGGCGTTGGGGGGGGGGCATTATTTATTAGGCAGCAAGGGAACAAGTTTGATCTTAAAGGGTTCGAAGCAGCGGAAAAGGCAGAGCATAAGGGTTTCACCGGGTTTAACAAATGATGATGTCTAGACGACCGAGTCAACACATCTCCTAAACCTGAATCAAATGGTGAACGAATCATTTATGTGGAACCGAATCAAAAGATTCGGACCGACACCAGTTTAACACGACCATTACAAAATATTTATCGAGGCCGTTTTATAAATACCGTAAATGTTTGTTTTCTTGAGTTTACCTTACAACTTTACATTTAAATGAAATATTTGTCCACTTCTGCAGTATTGGTGTAATTTTTGAACCAAAAACACTTTGTTCATCACAACCTTCGAGAGAGTTTATTTCTGAGACGCAAAATGCAAACAAAAGGAAAAAAAAACTAAAAAAAAATAAACACACCAAACTCACAGATACAAATCGTCTGCTTTACAGTATAAACTGATGGTGTTTAGAACATCTGGAGTAAAGGGATTTCAGGTAGACCAGTAAACCGATTTTTTTTAACACAATAATGTTCATTATATCAACTGGAGGATGTTGGTTTGTGTGTGTGTGTTAGATGTGGCCGGTCTGCAGCAGTGTGTATTGCGTGGTGAATCGCTCAACGCTCTCTCCACTCAGGCTCTTCATGGCTCTCCAGTGGAGCTTGCCACAGTTCTCAGGGTTACCATGGATACCCAGCTCCTCTCTGATGTAATCCATCCACAGATCTACACACACACACACACACACACACACACACACACACACACACACACACACACACACACACATTACAAACTGCATGTTGTGCAGCTTTGGGAAATTAATCATCAGCAGTGACGTGATTATTTGGCCGCAACATCACAACTTGCATTTTATTCCTCTTCCACTCATAACGACTGATTATTTACTGTTCTATTAACCAGCGAAAGAGATCCGTTTCAAATTGCGGTCCTGAGCTGAAGTCACTCACCGTCGTCAGAGGAGCCGAACTCACGCAGCGCTCGCTCGTAATAATCTCTCAGGTGAATCATCTTCGGCCTCTCCTGCAGGAAACGGAGATCATTATTAAACCATATATCTATTCATATATCTACTTATTTAAAGAATTAGGAACGAGAACACGTCTTTGACTGGACATCGTCAAAATGAACATCAATAACTCGTTGACGCATTTCTCTAAACGACACAGATTTAATTAACGCTCTTTAATAAAATGATTCATTACTTTAGATTCATTTCACTGTGGAAATGATTATTTTTTTAATACTAATTTCTTGTTAATATTCCGGTTGCTTTCCATATAAACTTGTGATACATTTATGTTTCATACGGTAATATAGTGAGGATATGGATTATATATATATATATATGTGTGTGGGTGTGTGTGTGTGTGTGTATATATAAAAAAAAATTTTTTCATGCATAAATGTTATAACAGTTTATCTGTTTTTAGTATACATGTGTGTGTGTGTGTGTGAGTGTGTGTGTGTGTGTGTGTGTGTGTGTATGTATATGTATATATATATATATATATATATATATATATATATATATATATATATATATATATATATACACATATACACACACACACACACACACACGTATACTAAAAACAAATATAAAATAAAATAAATGACATAACATTGGAAGTGACATATTTTGCCTGCGGGAGAAAATAACATTTATGTATGAACAGGGGAGGGAGCAGGACAAAGTAACATTTTTTTGCAGGAGTGGGACGGAAAAATCCATCCCGCGCGGGTCTCTAGCGTGAGTAGATGCACGATGGTTGTTTTTTTTTTTTTTTTTTTTTTACACAACACACATTTATCACTTATTTTATATTCCATCCCAACATTATAAGCGGTAAACACGGCTAAGGAACGTTCAATGCTGCAATTATCTGGGAAGGAAACGCACTGAAACTGAAAACACACTCTCTGAACCAAAGGAATAAAAGGTCTGTACCATATTGAATTCTACAGCATCAGATTTTTCCACTGAAAACACATCGTAGTGAAATTGGATCGCGCTGCGTCATAAGAAATGAATTGTACCGAGTCAATAACTGCTTTATATGTATCTTTAATGTATTGCATCACTGGTAATGTGTCGGGATGTGACACGTGTGAGCCTCAGATATGGAGATAAACATTAGTTTTGTGTAAGTGACATTTTTTCCTCTACTGTATTTTTCACTCTTCAGAGAGAAACGCTACAATATTCCTCTGTCCCACCTGTTGTATTTATCTGTAAACACTCACTTGTTCTTTCTCGATCTGGATCATGGTGCTGAAGAAGGTTTTGGAGAAAGGCCGATGCTCGTGCAGGCTGGGAGGACACACACAGATCACACCAGAAACTCTTTACAGCAATTTGTCCTTTCACTAATACTGTGTGGGTGTGTGTGTGTTGTGTGTGTGTGTGTGTGTGTGTGTGTACCTAGTGAACAGTTTCCTGGCTTTTTTGTAGCCCCCTCTTGAATACGCCCATTTCAGGTACATCTCCTTCAGCGCTGTAGAAATGGCAGGGACTGGAGAGACGAGAGCTTTCTGCAGAACATCCGCACAATCATCCATCACTCGTTTCATTAGCGTTCTTACTGCGTTATACCGGGGGATCGCAGGAGGATCCGAGGAATGATGTTTACCTTGAAAAGAGCTTCTGTCTCGTCAGGAGGCTGAGAGGCGACGCTCCACTCGACCCAAAGCTTCCACAGCGGCAAACCCTCCTGAAGATGTGTGTGTGTGTTAGAGATTAGCGTTCACACCCGAGAAGACGTAGATGTGTGTGTGTGTGTCATAACATAGGCATACCTTGGGATTCACAAGCTTCAGCGCTTCCTGGAACAGAGGCCCCGCCTCCTCACTCTCTAAACGCACCAGCGTCTGTAAACTCGTCGCCCATGTCTCCACTGACCGGCTGAAGAGTCTAGCGGATGCAATGGCAACCCGAACGGCGGCTTCCGTTTTCCCGCAAGAGATCAAGACCTCCAGCTGAGAGACAGAAGAGAGAGAGAGAGAGAGAGAGAGAGAGAGAGAGAGACGGGTTTTACTTGTCGTCCGCGGTCACAACAGGTCAGAATGCTCTGAAAGGTGGATGGCGTTCTCACCCAGGTCCTGTAGAGAGCCTCTTGCAGCAGCGCAGCATCATGAGCTCTCTGAAGGACACCAAGCAGCCGCTCTCTTCTCTGAGGATCACACACACACACACACACACACACACACTCATTACTACACACAACTGCATACTATTACACACCAGTGTTAGAGTGGTGAGGGTAGAACGGGTCATGTGACGTACCTTTTCTTTCAGCTCTGTGACATTTGTCTTCCTCTTAAATCGCTCCAAACTGAATGTCACGCAACACGTCCACATGGATTCTGCACATGCACACACACACACACACACACACACACGATTCTGTTACGCCGCACAACAACATTTCTGTTTATAGCAACAGCTAAGGATATCGGCATCAGTACTAAGATTATCAGTACTAATACTAAACCTACGAGTACTATCAGTACTTTAATACCAGTACTAACAGTAATAATACTAACAGTACCAGCCTCAGTACTAATACTAATATTAAGAGTACCAGCATCAGTTCTAATATTAACAGTACCACCATCAGTACTAATAGCACCACCATCAGTACTAATACTAACAGTACCAGGATCAGTAGTAATACTACCACCATCAGTACTAATACTAACAGTACCAGGATCAGTACTAATACTACCACCATCAGTACTAATACTATGAGTACCAGCATCAGTACTAATACTAACAGTACCAGCATCAGTAATAATACTAAGAGTACCAGCATTAGTACTAATACTAACAGTACCAGTAGTGTCAACACCTACTGTACCAGTAATAACAGGATCAATATAATTTTATACGTTCTAACACTTGACTCTATCAATGACAAACACACTATCTTGATACATTTGAGCCACTTTAAATATAAATAAACTCAAATACATCTTTTTGTTATTTTCCAAAGGATTTCGAATTAGGGTTTGAAATGCGCTCGTGGCACAGAGAAAAGTTCTTTATCATGTCAATAGTAAAATATAGCTGGAGGTTACAATCATTTGCCATTAGTTAAGTTTATACTCAATACTTTGCTAATCTGCCGGAAACTAGCGATTGACGATTAGCGTTGCTCTCGTTGACTGGACAGGGTCATGGTGCATTTGTGAGGAAAACAACACTAGCATTTTTCTAACACATTACTATTAAATGACACCCGTATTAACTGTGTGAGTACTAACAGTACCGGTATCAGTACTTATAGTATTAACAGTGTCAGAACTAACGGTACCAGTTCTAACAATACCAGCATCAGTACTAACAGTAATAGCAGTACTAACGGTACCAGTACTATCAATCAATAGATTGATTAGATGTTGAATGTGTAAGATCACACATAGATGATGATGGAGTTATATATTTATATATTGTGTGTCTTGTTACCAGTGTTGAGGTTCTTGAGTCCCTCATCATACACGGCACTGCAGCGTTCTTCTCTGCTCATGATGTCTGCAGCCCGACTCTGCGCCGAGTGCAGCTCTGGAGCTCCGCTCACCTCCAGCTCGCGCCGAGCCATAAAATCCCAGGTCATGGAATCATCAGTGTGCTGACTCTGCAAACTGAACATCAACTTCCATCAGCTGTGTGTCTGTATGTGTGTGCGTGTGTTTTTTTTAACAATCATCTAGAGGTCTTACTCCTGGAGGATGGAGTCCTGAAGCTCCTTGGTAAAGTCAAAAATGGCAGCAATCCGCAGCAGCGAGAGAATAAACTCCGCCCCTGAGCAACGGTTAGCGCAACGGTTAGCGCAAAGGTTAGCGTACATGCGACAATCGTGATAACGCAGCAGACGACGCGTACGCACCTTTAATTTTCTGTGTGGCGTCTTTGTAGACAACTTCAGCCAGTTTTCCGCTCAGGATCTCCGGGGAAAACTCGTACTCGCCCTGAGAATCAGATACAGAGGCGAGCTGAAGTTTGATTTCAGTGTAAAGGGGTTTAAAGTAACTTTAAAGCGGCAGTAAGCAACATCAGGAGCGTAGTGATCTAGCTGCCGGAATGTTTTCTTTGGAAAAGATTAAGTCATGGCGATTTATATAAATATAGCAACAATACCCGTGTCAAGCAGAACCATTCGTGGAGTTCAACTTTCAGATGTGCAGGCCTGAAGGAATCCAAATTCCTTATTGAAATTCTGTTCTCTCATTCTTAGATCCTACTGGCTTAGATCATGTGACTTCTACAATCCATGAAGCATTGATTAACAACTTGGGCTGTTAAGCTGAGGATTATATACGACCTCTTTAATGTAAAGGAAATGGCAGTGTGTAAAAACCTACGATGTTCATTTCGGCACGTTCCAGTTCCTCCTGTTGTTTCCGCAGTTTCTCAGCGTGCATCAGCTCCATACGGAAATACTACACACACACACACACACACACACACCACACACACACACACACACACACAAAAGCTTTAACACAGGAATCAAGGCCTCTTTTTTTTCTTTTTGTTTTTTTTTTTTTTTTTTTTTTTTTAAAAAGAACCTCTCACCTCCTGGTAAACTTTCTGGTTCTCCGGATGGAATCGTAGCGCTCTGAGAAAGAGATGACGAGCACTCTCAGATGAATTCCTGTCCTCCATCTCACACTTGGCCGCCATGATCCACAAATCTGGATCCAAAATCCACTTTGAGTTGCATCAACAACAGGAAAAACACTAATCTTAACATCAACTATTTAAAATAACGATGTAAAATAGAGGAAAAGACGTTACTGGGTTTGTCAGGGTGGATGGCCAGGAGGGACGAAAAGACCTTGCTGAGGTCACCCTTTGTCCCCTAAACAATGGAGGGAAAGAGAGAGACAGAAGGAAGAGGTAATAAATAATGAGTTATATCATTTCAGATATTTTCTGCACTACATAAACACACATTTTGTGAATTTTAAGTTACAATATTTAAAATCAAAGAGAAGCTGATCGACTCACCCATTTCTTACAGAAAGCGATGTGAGAGAGCCAAAGCTGGACGTCCTCCTGAAGGAGAAATAAAGAACAGGAAAGTCAGGTGTGTGAGATGATGGTGTGGGTTCGTTACATTGGTGCGGAGGGATGAAGGAGTGTTTACCTGCCACTTCACCGTCGCTCTCCTGAACACGTTGTTGATCCTGTGGATGATGGTGAACTCGATGTCCTCTCTCTTAAAGTGGTAACCGATTCTCTACACACAACACCAAAGAGTGTGTTTTACTCATTTATTTATTCATTATTTATGTAACACACACACACACACACACACACACAAAGGGTTTGCAAATGAATAAAAGACAGAAGACCCCGCACATTTTACAAGAAAAGGGGGCCAATGTATTCATCTGAAATATTAAAGACACACAAACACACACACACACAGTGTAGTACGCCTTTTATTGAGACACTCACGGCTCTCCTCTTCTTGATGAGCTCCAGCACATTCACTTCATACTGAGAGGTGGAAAAAGAAGAAGAGAATTTTATTAAACACAGCCTTTACATAAACATTACACCACAGTGAAATTCTTTCCTCGCATATCCCTAAAAGTGCCTTTTCTTCCTGCAGCCATCAGAGTTTACAAGCAGAGCTGCTCCCAATGAACCATCTCAATCCCAATGATACTGTTAATTCCGTTTTTCCTAATTATGTCGAGAAAATAACTCACGTTTCTGCGCAATAACAACCGTGCAATCAGAATCAGGTTTACAGGCCGTGTTTATATACACAATGAATTTGATTTCAGCTGTTAGTGACTCTCAAGCACTGAAAAGTATTACAGTATACAACTTACAGACAGGACTTTACAACAACACAGACTGTACAAGACAATACAGACTACACAAGACAATATGGCAATACGGATTTATATATCATAACAACACCAATGCAACATGTGCATATGTATGTGTGTGTGTGTGTAATTATCAATTATCATATGTGCAAGTTTCTTTTTTATTGACTTCTTTATTTTACTTTAGTATTCATAGTGTACATTTTCTATTTTTATTTTTTTAAATTTTATTTTATACATCCAGGCCGCTGTAACATCAACAATATCTTATCTTAGTGATGGGAAGTTCGGATCCTTTTTAACCGATGACTCGGTTCTTTGAATCACTTTCATCAAAATGCAGAGAATATTCAGAGTCATTTAGTTCATTCACTACTCGGTTCTGTTAATTGCACACACCCAACGCTTTAATCGTGCGCGTCCGATAGAAATGAACGAATCACTCTCTCATTCGACTCGTTCTCCGGAGTCGGATTAATGACTCGTTCGATATGAACGCATTTTGTCAACACCTGGAGCAAGATTTCAGCCCTCTAAGATGGTTTGAGGTCAGTGTTAAAGTGATACTATAGTCTTTGCAAAAGTACCCTCTGGTGACCCACTTTACGAAGCGGGGGATATTTGGTATTTATCCATCTTTGCAGTGTACACCGTGTAACTTCATCACGTGACAGAACATCAAGCGTCATAATACAAATCCAGATTCCATTAGATATATCACCAATATTCAGATCTGAAGTGTTTCACGATGGAGTTTCGGCACTTTTGTTACGAAGTGTTTACCTGGATGTAGTTAATGTAATCATCTTTACTCTGCACGGATCTGTGAAGTTTATACTCCAGAGCTGTGGATCTCTTCAACATCGACCTGAAAGAAGTGTTTTATGGTTAACAATATAAAATGATTTGATGTAAAGTGAATTTTGAACACATGACTCACTTCACTTCTTTCTTGGTGAACAGTCCGATTCTCTCCAGCTGCTCCAGAGCCGGAATGCGCTCCTCGATCCGCAGCTGCACGAAATCCGCCATTTTATATCTACTGTTTATCTGTTTACTATAAAGTTTATACAGAAACTATTTGTAACACCGATCAGAAATCATTCCCTGCACTCCTCACATTGTAAACACGTGGGGAACGGAAACTGGGCTTCCACGCAAATTCCGCAGACCAGACTGCGACCTCCGGGTTTCGTGTGCAAATCTTCCGTATAGGAACAGACACTGGGGTAAATAGTTCCGTTTTCTTTTTTGTTCAAATGCAAACTCGTGTTTATTTCTGTTTAACATGGAAAGTAAATACATAAAGGTTGCGTTTTTATGAGCGTTAGATTTTTTTTGTTATTCTAAAGTCTGTTTTTTTTGTCATTTAGTATTATTGAGGCACAACACAATTTTTCAGACTTAAAAAAATACTAATCTATAGAAGCACAGAGGTAGTCAAAATTCAATTTAATATTTAATTTCCAAAATGGCAACGCACTATAAAAAAAGTAGTGTCTTTGTAGTATTTCAATTTACATTTTCCATTACCGCATGTGTAGAGTTTGGTTCAAAGGGAAATTTTAATTATATAATTAACTTTTTAATATGTAAATTATATACTAATCGCTGTTTTGCAAATTACAATTTCAATTATTTTTTCTACCTTTATGGGTACATAAAACATATAGAGTCTAATCTCATCTCTCCCTCAATGGCCAGGCTTATTTAATATAAGGACATGTGTGATCTCAAACTCATTTCAAAGTACTTTGTTGACACACCTTATCAAAAACAATATACAGTAATACTACCAAAGCAATACATCTGTTTCTCTCCTCTTCTAATTCTGCTTTTCTCATTTTCTATCTATCTATCTATCTATCTATCTATCTATCTATCTATCTATCTATCTATCTATCTATCTATCTATCTATCTATCTATCTATCTATCTATCTATCTATCCCTCATGTTTCCTCACTTTCTTTTTGTCACCATCCCTTTCTCTCACTTTCTGTCCCTCTCCCTTTTTTTCTCCCCCCACTTGTCCTTTTATTTACAGAAAGGAACACGCGGGAATCATCTAGCACAGGGGTGGGCAATTATATTTTCCAAAGGGCCACATGAGAAACCTGAGGTGTGTTCGTGGGCCGAACCAACAATAACGTTGAACGTAACTTATGTTTAACATGAATTTTTTCCTCTTGTACAGAGTGTTAAATATCATCATGTTCATTAGGCTACCCACTATCATTAAGAATAAGGATATTCTATTTAAGGAAAAGAAACAACCAAAAAAATTGCTGTATTTTTCCTTCATTTTTAACACTGAGCATACTCCAACAGCGTCAGCGTTGCTGTGCGGTTATACATTCTTCTCGTGCGGCAAAGAAGCCGAAGCAGTTCAGCGGGCCGGATTAAAAGGACCAAGGGGCCGGATGTGGCCCCCGGGCCGTAGTTTGCCCACCCCTGATCTAGCACATACTGTTAAGTGAGGAAAAAACACAATCTCTCACAAGTATGTTTTATTGAGTATATATTATTGTTGTACATACAGTCCAACAGTGCAGTTACATTTTGCAAAATGTTGTATGTAACATCCATTATAGATCCGTACACACCGAGGCATTACAGGACATAGACGTGTCCACTGTATCCTTTAATCCTTAAATGCTACTAAAATGCTATATAAGTCAAGAGCATGCAGTCAGGAGTTATTTAATGCGTTCTTCTTTTTTTTTTACAAATACATTAAGAATATAAGAACACACATATATATATATATATATATATATATATATATATATATATATATATATATATATATATATATATATATATATATATATAAGAGGCAACCTTAAAAAACCTTAGATAGATAGATAGATAGATAGATAGATAGATAGATAGATAGATAGATAGATAGATAGATAGATAGATAGATAGATAGATAGATAGATAGATAGATAGATAGATAGACAGACAGACACGCCCACTTCTAACTCGCTGAGCTTCTTGGCGGCAAATTTGCACCGTCTACCGAACTTCAAGCACTGTCAATCCAAAAATACTCAACCAATCACAAGGCTAGGTTTCCATGTAGGCCTAATATGATTGAACAGGGCATTCCCGGTGGGCGTTTCCGCATCGTCGCCAGGCTCACTTTTTTAAATAAAACTCTCGTCTCTTTTTTTTGGGTTTAGATTTTTACTTATTAAAAATAGCGTAAAATGCTTAAATAACATTAGAAATCCAATGTTTAAAAAAAATACGCGGTTTGTGTGTGGGTCGGTCAATTTTGTATTCGGGGCGAGTCCCAAAAGACTTTCTGGCGAGGGGCCCTGAGTAGGGAAAGAAGGCGATGTTCGAGTTTGATAGATAGTGAACTAAGAAAAGGGATGTTTGGGTGATTTGGGATGCGGCCGGTGTATTCTTCGCGGCTAAGTTGCTAGACTTTGTGAGGAGAAACGCTAACGGCTGTGAGCTAGCAGCTAAAGCTACTTTTACCTGGAATATTTTATACAATTGCTTCTTTTTAATTGTGGGATTCAGTGGAGACGCGGTTACACGCGTGTAGGTGATGTTAAAGACCAGATTCGGTTGGAATAAAGCAAATAGAAAAAGGAACAATGGGAAGAATGTTAAAGTAGATTGATTCATAAGGAGCGCGCGACAGACCGGGAGATTTTTTTTATCCGGTTTAGCTAGCAGGCTAGTTTGGAGTCTAAACCCAGTCAGTGCTTATTAGTTCATATTGATACTGTTCTGGGTTTATCCGCTGTCAGGGTGTGAGGTCTGACCCACATCCCGCGCCTCTTCGCCCCGATGGCGCCTCAGAAATACACGGGTCAGGTGGTGAGCGCTGCTGCGGGCGGCAGGGCGAGTGGAGCGGTGTGTGTTTCCACCGTCACCGCCGTGAAAAAGCCCAAAATGGAGCAGATCCAGGCCGACCACGAGCTCTTCCTGCAGGCCTTCGAGAGTGAGTCTCATCCCTCAAACGAAATAATAATAACATCATTATTATTTATAATAACATAATAATAACAATGGTATAATGCATTATCCCGTAAGCACTCTCCATCTGTATCATGTCCTCTGTATAAGTGCAGGCCTTTCAAAAACACGAGGACCAAAAAAAAAAAAACGCTAATTAACTTTAGTAAAAACATTTCGGAACAGTTTGAACATGTAATAGATAAATAAACCAACAAAACATTTGTTTTCTTAATTACAGATCCGTCAGTGGTTCATAGCAATATTAACATCCAATCACATCCTTATACCAATAATAATAATAATGTAATAATATAATAATTTGATCTGAAAGTGCTTCATTTCTGATGTTTAAAAATAATAAATGAATTGAATAATAAAAAAAATTACTTAATAGTAGCATTAATAACATTTTCAGTCAAATGTAATTTGTAAAAAATGGGTTAAACTTAATAAAACTTAGGATACACTTAATAAAACAGGATACAAATAAAGGCCTTAAGTAATTTTTTTAATTCACAATTCATATAATATTTCTAACCTGTGGCAAATCATTTATTGACTATAATAATAATTAAATTACTTTGATTTGTATTATTATTATTTAGTAGGCATGTTATTTACTAAGGTGCACAAGATTAAATTAATCAGGTTAATTAGGTTTTGATCTTAAATCATCAGAAATGAACCCCAAATTTTATCTAAAAAGAACGCATCTGATCCCGCAATGAAAAAAAGTCTATTTATTGATATTATCATACATTCCATATACTGCTGATTGTGTTTATATGCTTGTGTTGCGTCTGGTTTTTAAGTCGTCTATAAGAAGTTACATGTTCCTTTTTATGGGTTTGATTGTTTGTACACTATAACAAAGCTGATACACGTAACTACATCAGCTTTTGTATGGTTAATATTGGATTAATCGGAAATTCAACGTAAAGATTTCTGTCAGAACATCAACGAGAGCGATTGAACACTAAATCATTTACTAAAAGCCAGTTTTTTTACTAGTGTAAATAAATTAATTTCAAAATGTCTTTTTAATATAAATATAATCAATAAACATATATATGTGTGTGTGTGTGTGTGTGTGTGTGTGTGTGTGTGTGTGTGTGTGTGTGTGTGTGTGTGTGTGTGTGTGTGAGAGAGAGAGAGAGAGAGAGAGAGAGAGAGGGGGGGGGGGCACAAATGGCTGTGTTGAGTTATTTTGTGTTATACAAGTGTTATACAAGCTGTACACTCACTATTTTACATTGTAGCAAAGTCTCATTTCTTCAGTATTGTCACATGAAAAGATATTTACAAAAATGCGAGTGTTGTATTCATATATGTATGTATATATATGTGTGTGTGTGTGTGTATGTATATATATATATATATATATATATATATATATATATATATATATATATATATATATATATATATATAAAATGTAATATATAAATTTGTTCCCATTACAGAGCCTACGCAAATATACAGATTTCTGCGCACAAGGAACCTAATCGCTGTATGTATGTTTTACTTGAATATGTAAACAATTTGATATCTTGTGTTTAAAGATTTATTTCAGTCAAATGAAAGACACCAGTGTATTAGTTGGTGGAAGATGGACGCTACATTATATTTTATAAACTTATAGGAGTTTATAACTCAGTTACAAATTAATGATATTTAAATTGTATTATTGTACTAGCCCAGTGCCGTTCCCCTGATCATGAGATTATATAGAATGTGATAATCTCTCTGTGGTATAATACTGTAATAAAACTGTGTATGTGTGTGTGTTTCTCCAACAGCCTATTCTGTTACACAGATGTCTCACATTCATGTCCCACAGAAACCCTCGTACAAATGTCAACAGGTAACAAATAGCACAATAATGATGATGATGAAGAACATGAATCACATTCAGCTTTATCAACATTTGAGATGTGTATATAATGGCTGTTATTACTTAGTTATAACATTGTAATAATTAAATTATGTGTGTGTGTGTTGTGTAGAAAAGCGTTTAAAGTTGACAACATGCTGGCAAAGGTGGAAAAGATGAAAGGAGAACAGGAGTCACATAGGTATAATACATGTATACACTCGTGTGTGTGTGTGTGTGTGTGTGTGTGGTGTGTGTGTGGTGTGTGTGTGTATTATATATAATATATATATATATATATATATATATATATATATATATATATATATATATATATAGTATATATATATATATATATATATATATATATATATATAAATACACCAAGGCAGGGCGATATATCAAATATTATTGAAAATATTGCAATCATTTTGACGACAATGTAAACTTTGAAAATATTGCAAATATTGAATATTTCAAATTAAAAGTTATTGAAGGAACGCACAATATGTTTATTAAATTACTCTTGTTTCCCCCTGCTCCAGTTTATCGTCACACCTGCAGCTGACCTTTACTGGATTCTTTTATAAAAATGGTGAGACTTTGTTGTGATTTGGCTGAATTAGGTGTCGATTAAAGCAGCAGTGTCGAGTTTTATTAATGTGGTGCAAGAAGTGAATAATCAGCTCCATTGTGTCTCTGCATCTGATCACAGATAAGCCATGTCCCAACTCTGAAAACGAGCAAAACTCAGTTTCTCTTGAGGTGCTACTAGTCAAAGTCTGCCATAAAAAGCGAAAGGTGAGTTTAATTTTTTTCAATTTCTTTTTTTCAATTTCAAATGATGGAAAAAACCTTTTTATAATGGCTTTATATTATTATTTTTTATTTTTTGTAAGGAAAAAAAGATGTTTATTGTTTTTTTATTTGGTTGTATATCTTCTTTATATTTTATATTAAGTTTATTATTAATTAATTTATGCAAAAATCAGGTTTCATTTCATTTGTGATTTAGCTTTCTTTTATTTGTTTATTTTTGTCTGTAATTTTATTTACATTCATTAATTTTCTACCACAGCAAGTTTTAGTTATTTAATGTGTTTATTTTCAGGTTGTATCCTTATTGGAAATTTGAACTAGTTTTAAATAGTAAACCTTTAATGCTTTTTTTTTTTTGTAATGCTTCATTTGCACAGATTATTATCATTATTGTATGTATTATATGTATTTGAATGTTGTATGCTTTTATTTGCTTATTTAATTATTGGTTATTAATTTCTTTTTATTGATTTTGATTTGAAAATAATTTCTTTTAAATATGTGTTTCTTTTTCACCGCATCTTTTATAAAGCGCCGCTCATAAAAACCTTCATTTTGGAGTTTGTTTTTCTCTCTCTGTGCAGGATGTCAGCTGCCCCATAAAGCAAGTGCCTACAGGGAAGAAGCAGGTGCCTTTGAACCCGGATGTGAAGCAGACGAAGCCAGCGTCGTTCCCCACGCTGCTCGTTTCCAGCACCGAGTTCGAGCCGAGCAACAGCCACATGGTGAAGTCCTACTCACTGCTGTTCCGAGTGTCCCGACCGGGAAAAACACACTCCAGCGCCTACGTCAACGGAGAGACCGACGAGAATATGGGTCTGTATACACACACACACACACACACACACACACACACTTCACTAAATCTTCTCATAGCCACTGACTAATAAAAGTAATTTTTTAATTCTTAAATGATTATTATTTGTATGTAGATGTAAAGGAGGATCTGTCGAGCAGGAAGAAGAGGGGCGTGTCTCACCGTGATGACGAAGGAAACAGCATGGAGATGTTCGTCGCCCAGATGACCGTGTTCGATAAGAACAGGTGAGAGACGAGCCCCATGGGATCATTACAAAGATCGAGTCAAGTCCTTCTTCCTCGTGGTGCTGACTGTGTGTGGGTGTGTGTCTAGGCGCCTGCAGCTGCTGGATGGTGAGTATGAAGTGTCGATGCAGCAGATCGAAGACTGCCCCGTCAGTAAGAAAAGGGCCACCTGGGAAACCATCCTGGACGGAAAGGTGCTCTTCTCGCTTATTTGCAAATCTCAATGGAATTTCTGTTTCTTGTTGTATTTATATTTGTCCGTTTGTTTGTTTATTGCAGAGGTTACCCCCGTTTGAAACATTCTCTCAGGGACCGACTCTACAGTTCACGCTACGCTGGACCGGAGACCCCAACGACCCCTCGACGGCCCCCGTAGCCAAACCGCTGTCCACGCGCAACTCTGACACCAGCGGGCCTGAAATTCGCACTCCCACCCTCAGATCTACCCCGGCAGGTAAGAGAGAAACCATTATAGTGCTACCGTTATTTCAAATGTTTTAAAGTCAGTTTATAACGCACTTTTGATGCTCATTAGTAGTAAAAGACTCGGTGACTAGCAGCAGTAGTACGGGCGGAGGTGGAGGAGGTGTCGATGGAGGTGGAGGAGGTGTTCAGACGAGGAGAGAGCAGACCATCTCTGAGCCCAGACAGAAACTTCGCATTTTCTATCAGGTGACATTTCCTCCACGCTTTCAAAATCATCATTTCATCCTGAAACACAGACCGTGACGTTCTCCCTTTCTCTGGGTAGTTTCTGTACAACAATAACACGCGGCAGCAGACGGAGGCTCGCGACGACCTGCACTGTCCCTGGTGCACGCTGAACTGCCAGAAACTCTACAGCCTCCTAAAACATCTCAAACTCTCACACAGCCGCTTTATCTTCAACTACGTGGTGAGTTCCCTCAGGGATTCCTTTGGAGGTATATATATATATATATATATATATATATATATATATATATATATATATATATATAGATATATATATAGATATATATATATATATATATATATATATACCTGTGTGTGTTGTGTGTAGAATATCAACTTTGTGCTTTTTTTCCGCCTCTCAGCCTCATCCCAAAGGTGCAAGGATAGACGTGTCCATAAATGAGTGTTACGACGGCTCGTACGTAGGAAATCCTCAGGACATCCACAGCCAGCCGGGATTCGCCTTCAGCCGCAACGGCCCCGTCAAGAGAACGGCCGTAACCCACATCCTTGTCTGCAGGTACGAAGCATTCAGAGCCTCTTTTAAACACATCAGATTATCACGGACACTCTAAAGGTCTGCATGGTCTCCGTCAGGCCTAAGCGCACGAAGCCCAGCCTGTCGGAATTCCTGGAGTCGGAGGATGGCGAGCCGGAGCAGCAGAGGACCTACGTGAGCGGACATAACCGCCTGTACTTCCACAGCGACAGCTGCATGCCTCTGCGTCCTCAGGAAATGGATGTGGACAGCGAAGATGAAAGAGACCCCGAGTGGCTCAGAGAGAAGACCTCCACGGTAAGAATAATCACGAGTCTCTGATTCTGAAAAATCTTTTTAGGTTTATAAACAAGGTCCGGTTTTCATGCTACGGGTTTCCGTGGTAACGGCTCTACGTATGAACTTTTGTAGCAAATCGAAGAATTCACAGACGTCAACGAGGGAGAGAAGGAAGTGATGAAGCTGTGGAACCTCCACGTCATGAAACACGGGTAAGGATTCCCTTTTGTAAAATGAACCAAAATTATATACGTAATTTTTTTATGTCTGAGAAATCCGGTGTTACTTTCTGTCCAGGTTTATAGCAGACAACCAGATGAACCAGGCCATCATGCTGTTTGTGGAGACCTGCGGTCCTCACATCGCACACAGGAACCTGTGGCGCAACTTCCTGCTTCACCTGGTCAGCATGCATGACTTCAACCTGGTCACCACGGCGACCATTGACCGGGCGATGACGCGGCTGCGGGAGATCCAGGCCGAGCTGCCCAAGCAGGAGCAAAGCTCCTGTAACGGTCACGCCGTCTCCTCAGGGATTTCCCTGCATGGCAAACGCACCAAGAGCGCCGTTACCGACTGAACCCCCGTCACGCCCAAAACACCGAACGCCTACGCAACTCTGCTCCGCTCTGGTTCAGCACAAATTCCATCGTCTCGACTAGGATGCTGGTGTTGGTCTGTCTGAAGGAGCAAATTCTAGAGCTAGATCCAAGTTCAGAGAATCGCTAGGAATCACAAGAAAAACTTTTTTTCTAGTTTCTGGTTTTCTAGTAATAACTCCTGTTCTCAAAATCTAGTTACAATTTTCTGCTACTTGCTGAAAATTAGTACAGCATTGAACCAGGGTTTGACACCAGGCTTTTTTTTTTTAGATTTCACTGGAACCTTTAGAGTTTTTTAGAAGGTAAAGTTTAAATCACCAAGAGAAAAAAAATAACGATCAGCTGACCTTCCTGCCATTCGAGAACGAAAGTTGTAAAAAAAAACAAAAAACAAAAAAAACAACCCTAAAGCTGTTTTTGGTTTTCTAGAATTAACCTGTAGAGATTAGAGCTGACATCCTTAAACAGTGATTTAACCTGGTGAGGTTTTGCTGCTGCATTCCAAAAAAAAAAAAGAGCTTGAGGTTTCTCGAGGAAACAGTTTGACATGTTTTGGATCTGAAAGCAACACTAGCGGTTTCTCCGTCGCTTGGCCGAGACTATCTGTAGAAGAGTCTGGAGAGTTCAAGCCATTCCATCATATGATATATTCAGGAAAACATCAAAGGTTTTTTTCTTTTTTTGCTTTTATAGGTTTCACAGAAAATTCTGCTCATCATATGGGATTTGAGAATGAAGATAACCACGGAAGTTCTTCACTTAATTAAAAAAAAAACGAAATGATGAAGGTTCCAAGACCAGTTCTTGTTCTTCTTTTGATTCGCTTGTTATTTAACAAACTACCTTTTACTACGACCTGAATTTATTTTTATTTCTTTTTTTTATTTTAAATAGAATTTTTTTTGGGAGAACAATTATTCCGAAATCTAGAGAAACTTCTAGAACGCATAGACGGCGTGCAGCTTGAGGTTTCATTGGTGCATTTCTGTTTTATATTTATTTCGCCTTTCTAGAATTTGCAGGAAAATCCAATATAAATTCAGATGCTGGACAGCTCAGTGTCAGGAGAGATTTTGTTTTTCTATAAAAAAAACAAACAAACACAAAAACAAATATGAACAAATTGTACATTCTGAGCCAGAGCTGAGCTGATTTTGGAGAATCTCTTGACATAAAGACATTTAGACGACGGGTTTTAAAGACTGAACAGCTTCTCAGTCACTTTTTATGTTTTGTATCACACTCAACACTGAGACTCGTTTGTTTGTTTGTGTTTAGTGTTTCTCAGCTGTTTGTTTGTCTCTGGATTCCTTTCTGTCATTATCATTAACTCTAGAAAGGACAAACTGCTGGTCCTGATTATTATTATTGTTTTTTTTTTGTGCAGTCTTTTAGCACTTCATATTGTTTAGTGATTTTTCCGTTTGTTTCTTTTTCCGATTTTTGACCTCTTCTGTCTCATTGTTATTATTGAATTCATTTTCTAATTAATCAGCAATATTATCTGAGCTCGTGCTTGTATTTTTGCCTTTAAAGGAACAAAATTGGACTGCTTTTAGGAATGAATGTGTGTTGGATGGATGAATGGACAGAGGGGACAGCAGCATCGTGATGTCATCTCTGACTATTTTTTTTTACTTGGAACACTTTGATGGTCTAATCAGGATGTGATGCTCAAATCCGGTAAAGAAGTGTGTCGTACTTTATAAAATGCCAAAGCACTCAGATTCTCCCCGTTCACTCAGTACACTGTATATTTCAAATGAAATAAAATAATTGCATAGGTTTTTCCCTGTAACATGGAAATACGACAAATAAAAAATGTTTTAAATGGAAATGAAGCGCTGCATTTTATAAAGTTCTGTGTGTCACAGATGTTTTTGGTGGGAAAAACTCACAGGTGATGTGATTCACCGTTATTAGAGGAGTAATTGGTAAATAAATCTTAAACAACTCGGATTTAAACAAACCAGTACAATTTACAGAAGTAGGAGACAAGGGATTATATTTGAAATGAAAAATATCTAAAATGCAGAACAAAGTCAAACCAATAACATCAGATTACACTTAATACATTTCAGTTAGAATATTATCGAAGAAAATGTTTTAAAACGAGATTCCAAAAAATTCTGTTTTTAAATTTCTGCAAAAATGCTAATTTAAAGAAACAAGCACACACACACACACACATATATATATATGTGTGTGTGTGTGTGTGTGTGTGTGTGTGTGACCGCCAATTCACAACAACAAATTTATCAAACAAAAACAGTTTTAGTTTTGAATTATAGTTATAGAGTAGCTAGGTGGTGACGTCACGCCATTAGGAATATATATATATATATTTTCCGAATAACTCCAAGTAAATGTAAATGTTTTAAATACATTATTATAACGATATCAGTATTGATAACTAATGATAATAATGTTTAGTTTTCATTACGTACCGTTTTCTTGAGATTGCAACCTTTTTACTGTTTTTTATTTATTTATTTACACGATACTGTTGTGGAACACAATTTGCATATATTTAAAACAATAAAGAAAATAAAACCTAGGGGTCTGGGCTGCACGCGGGGAAGTAAATAAATAAACACAATTTAGATTGCAGCCTTTTTACCGGGTGTTAAATCTCGCGGGTTACGTTTCCGACGTCATTACGTAATCACCAGCTGCGTGATTCTGATTGGTCAGTCCGAAGGCGACAGTCCCGGGCGCGAACGCAGAGGCATTACGAAAACAAAGTCGCCTCGGTAAGAGTTAATAAATCTCTTATTCTCTTATTATTCCTTCTGAAGAAAAATTCCACACATATATTATTTGTTTATAATGAAAACCTTTAAAGACAGCGAATTCGATGTTAATATAAAGACAAACAGAAAGTGTGGTATGTGAATGTGTTGTTTGTGTTTACTTTTTTTCGAGTAAAAGGAAATAAACTGTTGCAGTATGGCGTCCTCCTGTAAAAACAACAGAGGGGAGAAAATCCAGGACCAGGAATATTCTCACCTGGAATCTGAGAAACCAAAGATCAACAGATTAAAAAGAGTGAAGAGGAGCAGAGGGTCTGATCTGATACTACCTGGATGTGAAGGAATCAGACATGATGGTACTGAGAATGATCAGGATTACAAGAAGAACCCGAGACCTCTGAACGGTGCACAAAGTTCTCCTCCAAAGCGAAGTCTCTCCTTCCACATGAAGATGTCTGGAGGTCAAAAACTTGGGATGAACCCGGAACCCGATTCATCATGTCACCAGCAGCCGTTTGTCCCCCAGGATGATTCTGGAGGTCTGAGAGATCTGCATCCACATGAGCATCTTCTGCGCGATGTCTGCCATCGGGAGAGACGCGGTGAGGTTTATTACGCGTATAATAATCACATCTTAAACACAGACCTGGCAAAATGTGATCGCAGAGGCTTCTTGGTTCTTGTGTTTTTCCTCAGACGAAGGTATTTGCTCCTCATCGTTCCTCCCAACGAGGAAACAGGAGGTAGAATTCCACAGCGATGGATGTCTTTCCAAACGCCGGAGATGGAGTCAGGACGGGGCGGAGACGGTGAACACATTGGAAGGTCACGTGAGCTCCGGAGAAAGCACCATCAAGAGGCAGCTGTTAAAGAACACAGCTGGAGATGAGTCACATGTGAGACAGGATGAGGACGTTCCATGGACAGAGAAATATCGTCCTCGGAGCTTCGATGAAGTGGTGGGGAACTCGGCTGCAGTGAGGAAGCTGTACAGGTGAACCTTCTGCAAAGTTTGGGAACTTGTCTTATAGAATATATATATATAGTAGTATATATATATATATATATATATATATATATATATATATATATATATATATATATATATATAGAGGATGTTTCCTTGTTGCCATGGTGACAGCTGGCTTAAGGAGTGGAGGATGAGGGCAGATGTGGAGGAGAGGAGAAGACGACAAGAGGAACGACGGATAAAGGAGGAGACCAATGGTAACTCACACGCACCACCATCATATCATTCACATCATCATCATCATCATCATCGCCATTATTATCTATATGTTTGTTCCTGTGATCAGGGTCGTGGGATTGTGGTGATTTTGAAGGAGACCTGCAGATGGAGGAGAGTGACGGTGATCTGTGTAACACGTTGCTGATCCATGGACCTACTGGTGCAGGAAAGAGCGCAGCCGTGTTCACCTGCGCAGAGCAGCTGGGCTTTAATGTACACACACACATATACATACACACACACATACTTTAAAACAAGCCTGATGTAAAGTGTGTGTGTGTGTGTGTGTGTGTGTAGGTGCTGGAGGTGAACAGCTCGTCCCTGCGTTCCGGGCGTCTGGTGCTGTCTCAGCTCAGGGAGTCTACTCAGTCTCATCAGGTGGGGGCGCCACAACGCTCCGTCTCTCACACGCACACACCTGCTGCAGGGTCACGTGAGTTCCTATAGACAAGTCCCTACGATTCCAGTATGTAAAGTCAACGTGTTTCATATTTGTGTGTGTGTGTGTGTGTGTGTTTCAGGAGAAGGCGCTTTACAGGAACCTGTCTGGTTCTGCAGGAAACCCTCGGCCGTGTCTCGAGCTGCTTCTGGAAAGAAAAGAGGCGTCGGACGGAAATGTGTGTCTCTCACACGCTACTTCAGGAAAACCGGGTACAAACACACCGACCTTTGTCACGGCACAGGATGTAAGTGACAAAAATATTGGTACCCTGTCCGGTTACCGTGACGTTTACACACGCAGTAAAACAGTCTCTCTCTTTCCAAGCTCTTGATGACATCAAGCGTGACGAGGCCGTGCGTGAGGAAGACGGAGCACCGGATAAAAACAAGATGTCCCTGATGTCACTCATTCTGTTTGAGGAGGTAAGTGTTTTTTGAAGATCCT
Source organism: Kryptopterus vitreolus (assembly GCA_030449085.1). Taxonomy (NCBI): domain Eukaryota; kingdom Metazoa; phylum Chordata; class Actinopteri; order Siluriformes; family Siluridae; genus Kryptopterus; species Kryptopterus vitreolus. The sequence goes on from JACRUU010000029.1 coordinate 10,815,149, forward strand.
GATTGGTCAGGAGGTGTGGATTAGTTCTCTGTAAGTGGTTTGTTTAAATCAGAGGTTTCCTGATTCATCTGTGAAGCCAATGGAACTATTTCATGGTGGTTTGTCCGGGCTGTCATTACCAGAGCGGCCTCTAGAGGCGAATCCCTGCAACTGTGTGCTGCATAGAGAGCGCTATAATATATTTATTATTTGCAAAATATTAATTCTATTGAAGGGGCACGGTGGCTTAGTGGTTAGCACGTTTGCCTCACACCTCCAGGGTCCGGGTTCGATTCCCGTCTCAGCCATGTGTGTGTGGAGTTTGCATGTTCTCCCCGTACCTCAGGGGGTTTTTCTCCGGGTACTCCGGTTTCCCCCGGTCCAAAAACATGCACGGTAGGTTGATTGGCACCTTGGAAAATTGTCCCTAGAGTGTGGTTGTGTGTGTGCCCTGAAATGGGTTGGCATTCCATCCAGGGTGTATCCTGCCTTAATGCCCATAGACGCCTGAGATAAGCACAGGCTCCCCGTGACCCGAGGGAAGATCGGATAAAGCGGTAGAAGATGAATGAATGAATAATTCTATTGATTTGTGATAGAATATCTGCAAGTGTTTATAGTACTGTGGTGAGGGCTGCGATGTTGTAGAGACGGGGGAGGATGGACAGGATTAGAAATGAGTTTTAGAGGGACGGTGCATGTAGGATGTTTTGGAGACAAGGTGAGGGAGACTAGATTGAGAAGGTTTGGTGCAGAGGAGCAACGTGAGGAACATAGGGAGACAAATGCTAGGCAAGAGGAAAAGAGGAACTTCATTGATTCAGTGCTGATTTTTTTCTGTAATAAAGTTTTATCGGAAATTATGAGCTATTGGGATCGGTAAAAAAAAATCCTTTCCTTATTGTTTCCATAGCAATCGGGTTTCTGAGACGCGTTTCCTCTCTGCAGGTCGATATCGTCTTCGAGGAGGACGTGGGGTTCCTCGCCGCCATAAAGACTTTAATGAGGTCAACCAAGAGGCCCATCATAATGACCACCAACGGTGAGCTCCAGAGCAGATACAACAGATTTTAGTGTGTGTCCAATTTTCGCCATTCCCGCCAAATGTAACTGTAGCTCCGCCTACAAAAACTCCCATAAAAGGCAAAGAGACCTGAAAAGGACAAAAATATCTCTATTTATACATAGTACAGCCCAAATCTACAGCCTAGATCTACAGATACATGTTTTCATGTTTTCTTCTGAATTACTACATTTCCTGCTAACAATTTTAAAATATATATATAAAGATATATACTGTACAGTTGTGCTTTGCAGATCTGGTATTCCGAAAGTCCTTTGATGGACGTTTTGAAGAGATCCGTTTCAGGACCCCTGCAACGGTAACACATACACAGAGCGAATGCGTACACCAGAGACTCCACGCTACTACTAATAATTAAAGATTTTGTCTGTGTGTGTGGGTGGGTGGGTGTGTGTGGGTGGATGTGTAAGGAGAGCGTCGTGAGCTACCTGCAGAGTGTGTGTGGGGTAGAGGGTGTGAAGGTGGACCCGGAGCACATCCGCTCCATGCTACAGGAGAATCACGGAGATGTGAGGCGGAGTCTGTTAGAGCTGGAGGTGTGGGTGCGAAGTGGAGGAGGAAACACACAACAACATCTACACAACCGAGCACTCGCTGTGAGTTCTATATCCACACACGCAACATTCTCTGTTATTGTGTGACCTGTTTATACGCACAAATGTATACCTGTGTGTGTGTGTATGTGTTATAGTGTAGGTCCTACACCGAACTGGAAACGTGTATGGAGATCCTCGTTGAGAACTGGAGAAAGGGGTGGAGCCTTCTCTATTCCAACTTGAATCCTCTTTTAGCCACGCCCACCACCATACAAGCACATCAAAGCACCTTTGATCGGAAGAACAGAGTCTTGTCTTCACGCAGCTCGAGAAAACGGACAGTTCCGAGAAACGGAAAGCAGCACTCGGTTCCTCGGTTCAAACACACCGACCAATCAACTGCGAGAGGTTTTTCAAAGGTCGACTCTCTGGCATGTTTCTTTGACACCATGTCTTTCATGGACTCGTACCTGTGCCGTTCCCCGACCTGTCATAAACCTGGACGCCTGGCAGCTAAGATGGCCACCGGATTGCTGGACGAACCACGAGAGGATGATGATGATGTGGACATGAGGACGCATGTTTTGGAGAGATGTTACGAGATCCTAGGGGTGGTGGAAGGTTTGGGATTCCACAGGTGCAGGATGGAAGTGTTTCCGATGAACCAAGAAGAACAAAGCAATGCGTGGAAACGGGTTCAAAGGTTTGGCTTTGATTTATCAATTTATATCAGGGTCCCCAAACTGTTCCCTATATTTGGAACGGCCCTCTGAACCTAATATATATATATTATATATATATATATATATATATATATATATATATATATATATATATATATATATATATATATATATATATTATTATATATATATATATATATATCATATATATTGTATTGAGTCGAGGTTGATCGCTGGACTGCAACCAATAGTTTTTTCAGTTCGACAGCACCCTCTAGAGGCAAATCACTAACACCACATACTGTTTTTGCTTTTTCCCACAAGATCGTGCTTCACAGATCACACTATATTTATTATTTACAATATATGAATTAAATTATTACATTTATTAATTAGTTTAGTATTAATAATTTTTTTTGTTATTTTTTTTTCCCGTCAATTAATCCAAACGCAGTATCCTATTTTAATATACTCATGAAAAGTGATCTCATTTGCTTGTACTTACACTAATCTAATATTTATGTGGTCAAATAAATACATAATAATTAAATATCCACAATAATATTGTAGTCAGCACGGCACATTGTTGATCAGATACCTTTCTCCTGTACCACAGTGTGATGTTAGAGCTCTCTCTCTCTCTCTCTCAGTAAACAGGAAATAAGAGAAGTCGTACACAAAGCACTCTGCAGTAAAGCGTTCCGATTTCACAGAGACCAGACGGCCGTAGTGACCGATTATCTTCCACTTCTGCGCTTCATGTGCAGAGAGCAGAGCACCGAGCAGCAGGAGGAGTTCAGGTAGTGTTTAATTTATCATACACACACACACACACACACACACAGACTTGCACATTGGTGGCATTTTCATTTCTTTCTTTTTTTATTTGTTCCACCAGATGTTCACGTTACCTCACAGAGATCGGACTGCGTCTCCCTAAAAGCGTCCTCAACCTGTTAGCGTCTCAGTGTTTAGTGTGGAATAATACTAATACTGTATAATTTATAAAATCTCATATACACACACACACACACACACACACGTCATTTTCCCTCCACACTTCAACGCTGTGTTCTTATAAACACATAAATTGTTAAATATTCGAATGAATATAAATTAAAATATGTATGTTTAATAAATAAATATTATGAATCTGTAGTCAGGGTTCTGTTTATGACAAGAAAACAAGCAAACAACTATAAATAACCTAAATTACTAATTTATGTGGGGCTTAATGATTAGCACGTTTGCCTCACACCTCCAGGGTCAGGGTTCGATTCCTGTCTCGGTCATGTGTGTGTGGAGTTTGCATGTTCTCCCCGTGCCTCAGGGGTTTTTTCTCCGGGTTCTCCGGTTTCCCTCGGTCCAAAAACATGTATGGTAGGTTGATTGGTACCTTGGAAAATTATCCCTAGTGTGTGAATGTGTGTGTGTGTGTGTGTGTGTGTGTGAGACCTGTGATGGGTTGGTATTCCATCCAGGGTGTATCCTGCCTTAATGCCCATAGACGCCTGAGATAGACACAGACTCCCCGTGACCCGAGGAAGATCGGATAAAGCGGTAAAAGATGAAAAATGAACGAATAACCTATGTGAAAAGTCATATCAACTTTGTAATATATAATTGTAAGACCATAAAAAGTGTTCAAAATCATGAACCTTTTTTTTTCTTTTCAATATAAATGGGTAGAAATATATATTTATATATTAAAAGGTATAAAAAAATACGCAACTGACCATTTTTATAAAATAATTTGTAGACTGGCCAATCAGAATGCAGTGGGTGTGTCTAGGAAGTTTTATTATGTTTAATTAAAAGAAAATGTAATATAATACTATAAGAAAATATTTATTTAAAAAAATAATTAAATGCTTTAAGCAGCAGCATCAAGTATTTTGGTTGTGAGAAAATATTGTCTGACACACAGACTCCATATTAAATTATTTTATTAATTTTATAATTATTATAATAATATATAATTTTATCCGATCTTCCCTCGGGTCACGGGGAGTCTGTGCCTATCTCAGGCGTCTATGGGTATTAAGGCAGGATACACCCTGGATGGAATGCCAAAACATCGCAGGGCACACACACACACATTCACACACACACATTCATACACTAGGGATAATTTTCCAAGGTGCCAATCAACCTACCGTGCATGTTTTTGGACCGGAAGGAAAAACCCTGAGGCACGGAGAGAACATGCACAAACTCCACACACACATGGCCGAGACGGGTATCGAACCCGGACCCTGGAGGTGTGAGGCGAACATGCTAGCCACTAAACCACCGTGCCCTAATAATTAATTATAATAATTAAATAATTATATTATTCCCCAGGAAAATGTTCAAGTGTAAAATGTTTTTATTTCAGAAAATAAATCAAAGACTGGGTGAGAAACTTTCAGTACAGTACTTCCAGATTATTGTGGGAATATTTAAATATTATATTCAGTTCTTTAAGTGTTTCCTGTAACACACACACACACACACACACACACACACACACGTCTCAGTGGGGGTTTGCGAGCAGCTCATAGAAGGCGACGGCCTGCAGCAGGGCGTCACACATCTCCTGTCCTTTGTTCCTGCTGCTGAAGTGGAACGCTCCACTGTATCGCACCAGCAGCTCGTTGGGGAAGATCACGCGCGGTATTTTCTTCATCGCCGACTCGGCCATCATTTTCCTCACCAGCTCCGCTCCGCTGGTCCGGCTCTCGCCCACGATCAGGCCGAAGTGGCGTCCCACGGCCGTGCGCATCATGTTCAGAACGTTGGGCGGCCCGTCCGCGCCTCTCCTGGAGCTCAGCAGGGCGAACAGCATGGCCTCCACCGTGCGCAGGTGAACCACCACCGGGAACAGAGCCGTGTTCTGGACCGACACGCTCGGTTTCTCTACCACGTAGAAATCCGCAGCGGGAAGGTTCGACACCACGCCGCAAACCTGCGCCACAACTAAGTTTGTTTAAAAAAAAAAAACATAATAATAATGATTTGTTTATTTATGAAAATACACATCTCTCACATCATCCAGATAGCCGGACGCCATGTAAGTGCCCTTCATGAAATTATGACAGTCCTCCTGCTGCCACTCCAGCACCGTCATCGACCGGTCCATGTGCGTCCACGCGATCCTGTTTGTTCCACACACGAGGGACACGATGGAGCTAGCGTCCTGCAAAAGCGCCCGTATCAAACATCCACCTTAAATATCACCTCAAATTCCACTTTAAATATACACTATCATTCCAAGCACATTGTCCTGTAAATATCCCTCCCTCATGCGCAATATATCTGAAAAATATGATCAAAAGATCACAATTTTGAATAACATTTCACTTGCAGACTTGGAGAGGGCGGAGCTTGCTGTTTTTAGAGACGGTTTATTGGTCAATTTTGATGCGATATCGAATTCAATTGCGATGTATCAAATCAACTGTTTGTGATTCAGAATGAATTCGATGATGAATCCCGAATTAAACCCCCCCCAAAAAACTCCCGACCCCCCAATCACACACACACACACCTCCAACAGCACCTTGTCCACCTCGGGTCTGATGAACTTGGCGAGATTAATCTTCCCCTTCCTCTTCTCCTTCCTCTCCTTCGGACAGAGCATGGAGTTAAAGGCGGCGATGGCACTCTTGTGCTTCAACAGCGGCACGTTCACGACGCTCTCCAGATCCTTAAAGGGTCCGTTCCTGACCCGATAAGCCACGATGTTGGCGGATTTCCGTCCCCGGAGCATTTTGAAGGCAGCGAGCTCGGACTCGGAGCCCGTGTTGAGGTGCTGCAGGATGGTGTTTTGCTGCTCCAGGGTGTACAGCGAGTCCAGCGTGACGTCTGCGGACTCATCGTCGCGTCCGCACGGAGGTTCCGCGCGGAGGATGTCGAGGTGCACGTCTGCGGCTGAGATACGAGCCGTCCAGCAGTAGGTGCACTGCAGGAAGCGGGGGGAAAACTCGGGCAGGGTGATCGAACGTCGACTCAGCAACCGGTAATGTCCTGTACAACAATTAAACATTATCTTTATTAAAATAATGTACATCTCAACGCCTCCCTTTTATATTTCTTTTTGTGACACAAAAAAGATCCCTATTCTATTAAATACACCTGCAAGACAACCATAATAAACTAGAAACAATATAAAATCCCAATATAAAATCCCAGCAGAAAAACTATTTACATTAGCTTATTTACATAGTTCAGTTCACATTTGCATTTGTTGTGTGAGAGATCTGTTCATCATTCTCCTACTTCCCATTCCATAAATCACTAAAAGGTGCAATAGGGGGATATTAAGGGTATTAAAGGTGACGTATGGGGATACTAGGGGTATTAACTGTAGTAGGGGGGGATATTAAGGGTATTAGAAGCAGTGTTGGGAAGGTTACTTTGGAAATGTAATATGTTACAGATTACAAATGACCCTATGCAAAATATAATAAGTAGTGTGACTTTTCAATTACTTTATAAAAGTAACCGATTACATTGGATTACTTTTTGATTACTTTCATTCGTCCACTAGGTGGCGCTTGACTTACTACATATAACTAGTTACTCATCAACACTGATCATAGGTGCTGTGACGGGGCACTAAGGGCATTAAATGTGCAGTAGGGGATATTAAGGGTATTAAAGATGCAGAATGGGGGCAGTAAGGGTATTAACTGTGTAGTAGAGGGATATTAGGGTTGTAAAAGGAGTAGTATGGAGAAAGCAAGGGTATTGTAGGGGTATTAAATGTGCAGTATGGGCGCAGTAAGGGTATTAAACGTGCATTATGTGGGATACTAGGGGTATTAACTGTGTAGGGGTATTAAATGTGCAGTAGGGGGATATTAAGGGTATTAAAGATGCAGTATGGGGGCAGTAAGGGCTTTTCCCATGGAATCCGTTGCATCATCCGGATTTTTGCATAACAACCTGTCCGGGAAGGTATAGAAATGACGTCACACACATTTAAACACAAAAACGTAATGCCATCCAGATTAAACCCAGCAATTAATTCAAACGAGTTCTGAATGTTTATGTTTCTAATTTGTTTATATCCATATAATACAGTCAATATTCCTTTTTTGTTTGTTTATGGAAATAAAAAGACTCCAAAACAAGTGTCTTGCTGTAGCGTCCGTTCATCGCAGCACCTGTATATTTATGTATATACTCCTGGTTTTCATGTTTACCTGAGCGGACGGTGGAAATCACAATCCGTTTAACGACCCACATTCTTTATTAGACCTTCTCAGTGAATCCTCATGATGATGTTTTTGGTTTAAACAAGAACGCAGCCGCCATGCTGTGTCCTCAGGTCCACCGGAATCAGGGTCCGGACAGGAAACGCGATTTGCGCGTGTTTAGTTCCACTCATGACTTTCACTTTCGATTCCTCGCCGGAAAAAACAATAATAAGCAATCCCTTATTCCGATCCCGGATCATGGCGGCGCTTTATGAAGCCGTAGTGGAGTTCATAGCTAATCAGCTGAAATGTTCGATCTGCTTCGAGCTGTTTACAGAGCCGGTGAGTTTAGAATGCGGACACAGTTACTGCCTCCAATGCATTACGGATTATTTAAAGCGGAATGTGAGGAGAGGATTCTGTCCCCAGTGTCGGGCTGAACTCAGGACAGACCGCAAACTGCACAAAAATGTCACCATCAGCGCCATCCTGGAATTACAGGAAGCGGGGGGTCGGGAAATGTGGGACAGTGTCCTGAACGGAAGTGAGGAAGAGTTCACTCAGGTGAGGGGTTTATTCTCAGCTGGATGTGAGAGCTTTCAGTGTCCCGTGTGTACTTCCGTATAAAACTGAAGTCTCATGGTACACTAAGCGGCAGTCCGGGGTTTGGGGGATCATTAAGGGTGTAAAATGTGCAGTAGAGTATATTCAGGGTATTAAATGCACAGTAGTGTGGGGTACTAAGGGTGTTGAAGGTGCAGTAAGGGATATTAAGGATATTAGAGGTGCAGTAGGGGATATTAACGGTATTAAATACCCAGGAGGTGATATTAAGGGTATTACATTTGCAATAGGGGATATTAAGGGTATTAGAGGTGAAGTAGGGGAAATAAAGGATATTAAAAGTTCAGTAGAGGATATTAAGGGTAATAGAGATGCAGTGAGTGGGAGATATTAAGTAGAGTATTAGATAGGTAAGCAGTAGGGGATATGATGCAGAAGGTATTAGAGGTGAAGTGGGAGATATTAATATTAAGTGTATTAGAGGTGCAGTAGGGGATATTGAAGGTATTAGAGGTGAAGTGGGAGATATTAAGGGTATTGGAGGTGCAGTAGGGGATATTAATTGTATTGGAGGTGCAGTAGAGGACATTAAGTGTATTAAATGTTTAGGAGGTGATATTAAGGGTGTTAAAGGTGCAGAAGGGGATATTAATTGTATTAGATGTGCAGTAGGGGACATTAAGGGTGTTAAAGGTGCAGTAGGGGATATTAATTGTATTATAGGTGCAGTAGGGGACATTAAGGGTATTAAATGTTCAGGAGGTGATATTAATGGTATTAAAGGTGCAGTAGGGGATATTAATTGTATTAGAGGTGCAGTAGGGGACATTAAGGGTATTAAATGTTCAGGAGGTGATATTAAGGGTGTTAAAGGTGCAGTAGGGGATATTAATTGTATTAGAGGTGCAGTAGGGGACATTAAGGGTATTAAATGTTCAGGAGGTGATATTAATGGTATTAAAGGTGCAGTAGGGGATATTAATTGTATTAGAGGTGCAGTAGGGGACATTAAGGGTATTAAATGTTCAGGAGGTGATAGGGTATTAAAGGATTCTGTTAAAGGGGTTAATGGTATTAAAGGTGCAGTAGGGGATATTGTATTATAGGTGCGGGTATTAAATGGGGGGATATTAAGGATATTAGAGATGCAGCGGGGGGGATATTAAGGGATATTAAGGGTGTTAAAGGTGCAGTAGGGGATATTAATTGTATTAGAGTTGCAGTCGGGGACATTAAGGGTATTAAATGTATTAAATGTAAAGGTCAGTAGGGGATATTAATTAGGGTATTAAATGTTCAGGAGGTGATATTAAGGGATATTAATGGTATTAAAGGTGCAGTAGGGGATATTAAGGATATTAGAGATGCAGCGGGGGGGATATTAATGGTATTAAAGGTGCAGTAGGGGATATTAAGGGTATTAAACGTGCAGTAGGGAGTATTTAGAGTATTAAATTAAGTGCACAGTATTTGTCTTAAAGTTGCACTTGAAGGACATTAAATGTATTAAAAGTGCAGTAGGGGGCAGTATTGCCTTAAAGTTAAAGTCAGGGGAATCCCGATCAGGCCTGTAATTATGTTTAATGATCTCGTGTAGCATCATCAATTCAGTAACGTTCATCTTCTTTCTTCTCTGCAGAGAAAAGCAAACTTTTTGAAGGAATGGATGAGGAAGACAAAAACGCTGCAAGCTGAATGTTTTAATGCCGAAATCAAGGTAAGAAATGTTACAGAAGGAACATGTTGGTTCTCCACATATGTACAGAGCGACGCTTTAAAGCGCCCCAATGTTTCATGTAGCATGAAAGCTGTTCCATCCGAGACAGGACGAGCGATTGTGAGACATCATCATCGTCTTCGGGGGACATCTTCAGTTCTTCAGTGGACTGTGATGATGTTCCGCATGCTGAGAAGAATCTTCCTTCAGTGACTCAAATTAAGGTTAAATATTATTTCTTTTTCTCCGCTAGTCAAAAATTGCTTTCTTCATTGCTGAATGATCACAGCATGGGCTCATCATGTTCTCCTCTGGGGTTTATTTTTAGGTTCTCAAGAACCCTGAAACGGGTTCAGCGGAGAACCGAGCGAGCGTGTCTGTAGATCCGGATTTTCCCACAGAGCTTGCCGATGGAGCGGCTGCAGGTGAGAAAGCTTCTAGGAAATAAGTGTATACATTTCGACATACTGCCGCTTTAATGTCAGATGTGTTTCCTTCACACGCAGTTCTGAGTGCTGGGTTTGTCTCGCTGTCCTTCTCACCACGTCTCATTCACCGCCGTTTGATTTTCCTTCCTCGGAGACAGCGAGTGGAAGTGAGAACGTCCCTGCCTCTGCGGCCGCAGCCGTGTCGTTTCGAGGCGTGTCAGTGTATGGCGGATCAGGAGTTCACTGCAGGGAGGCATTATTGGGATGTAGAGACGCACGAGTGTACAGGATGGGCAGCCGGAGTGGCGTACGCCAACCTTGGGCAAAACGAGCGCCTCGGGAGGAGCAAATCGTCCTGGTGCATCGAGTGGAGCAACAGCAGGTTCAGCGCCTGGCACGATGGCACAGAGACACCACTGAAACACAGACACCCGAGCCGACTCCGAGTCGTGCTGGATATGGACGCGGGACGGATCTCCTTCTGGAG
>JACRUU010000029.1:10830809-10838309 GCA_030449085.1 Kryptopterus vitreolus
CTGGATCCCTCTGATCAATGAGAGGACTGATAAAGACAGCAGGTCAGAAATCCACATCCTGATCCTTATCTTCAGTCCACATCTGAACAAATATCACAAAACACAAGGGTCTGAGATACAAATACCAACATTTCCTGGCTGTGTGTGTGTGTGTGTGTGTGTGTGTTACAGGATTCCTCTGATTTTGGTTGGGAATAAATCTGATCTGGTGGAACATAGCAGCATGGAGAGCGTCCTGCACATCATGAATAAATACACAGAGATCGAGACCTGTGTGGAGGTACACACACACACACACCACACACACACACACACACACACACACACACCCTCTACCTCTACAATATATTATTAAATTAATTTAATTTAATTCAATTATTTCATATCACTGCTCATTTGGCCTCTCTGTATTACCTCCCCATTATTTTACTGTTTTTCTTATACTGTATTTCCTTATACTGTATACTGTATACTGTTATATATGAGTATATATACTAATTATTGCACCGTGAAATGCACTTCTGGTTGGATGATAACTGTATTTCGTTGCCTCGTACCCACATGAGCAGTGAAAAATAAAGTTAAATCTAATCTAATCTATTCAGTGTTTATAAATGTGTTATAACTGTTTGACATTGTTTTTGCATGTGTTCTTTTATTATTTGCTTGTTTAACTATTTTGTTTATCTGTCTTTATAATAGATGTTATGGTTGGTGTGTTTCAGTGTTCAGCGAAGAATCTGAAAAACATCTCCGAGATGTTTTATTACGCTCAGAAAGCCGTGCTTCACCCCACAGGGCCACTTTACTGCCCCGAGGGCAAACAGGTGATGAGCTGCTTCCCCTTTAACCTTTTACAGCAATTACATATTTCAATTCCTCAAGAACATATAGATATTTTAAAATAATATTTTAAATATAGTGTGTGTGTGTGTGTGTGTGTGTGTGTGTGTACGCGCGCGTGTGCGCGAGAGACACAGATGAAACCAGCGTGTGTACGCGCTCTCACTCGTATCTTTAAGATATCAGACTTGGATAATAACGGACTCCTGAGTGACGCCGAGCTCAACTTCTTCCAGGTAAAAAAATGCTGAGGAGTGAACGAGTGTGAATATGTGAATGAATTAATAAATGAAGGCATGAATAAGTCCTTAAGTGGAAAAAGTCATTAAATGAACAGTTGAGTGAACGAATGAATGAATAAGTGAACACCTGAATGAATAAATGAATCACTGAATAAAAAAATAAGGAAATATATGAATAAATTAGTGAACAAATGAATACGTACACACATAAGTGAAATATGAATAAATAAGTGAATAAATGAATAACTGAAGGAATGAATAAGTGAACACCTGAATGAATAAATGAATCACTGAATAAAAAAATAAGGATATTAATGAATAAATGAACAATTCATTGAATAAGAGAATGAATGAATAAGTGAACGAATGAATACATACATACATGTGAAATAGGAATAAGTGAGTAATTGAATAAAGGAACAAATGAATAAGTGAAGGAATGAATGAATAAACACCACTCCCGTGTTTTTATTCCTGTTAGAGAGTGTGTTTCGGTTCGCCACTCGCTCCTCAGGCTCTGGAAGATGTGAAGAAGGTGGTGAAGAAGAACTTGCCTGATGGAGTGTGTGAGGATCGACTGACTCTGCAGGGTAAGATACACACACACACACACACACACATACATACACACAGCTATGACACTTTGGTGCATAAACTAATGAAAAAACTAATTTTCCCCCCAGGATTCTTTTTCCTCCACACACTCTTCATCCAGAGGGGGCGTCATGAGACCACGTGGGCAGTGCTGCGTCATTTTGGATACGACGATGATCTGGAATTACATCAGGATTACCTCTTCCCTCTGTAAGCCCCGCCCACTCATGATAAAAAAACAATTCGTCCAGCTTGTTATAGGTTCCTGCTGGTATCTCCACCTCTTAATAGTACTGTCTCTTTCTTATACGTTTATTTTCATAGCCCCGTCTTCTTCTTCTTCTTCGACGTCCTTATTAGCTCCACCCACAACGTTAAGGTTTACTCCGACGTTGTTTACCTGGTTCTGTTGTTAACCGCAATTCTTCTCTACGTCCATCTAATTTGTTGCATACCCAATTGCCCAGTAGCCCCGCCCACTTTTGGCCTGTGTACACTGTGTGTGTTTGCAGTTTAAGAATCCCAGCAGACTGCAGCACCGAGCTCAACCACAATGCCTCCCTGTTCTTGCAGAGCGTCTTCGATAAACATGATAAGGTGACGACACAACACACACTCATACACACACACACACACACACACACACACACATGACAGATTAATTAAGAGGATTCATATATCTGTAACGGTTGGATGCTGTGCTCAAAGAGAAACCCCTGAGCCTGTGCGGTTGGGCATGACCAGAGTGAGACGGAGGTTGGTGATCAGCTTTATTTTACAGTAAGTACGGGTAAAACAAAGGTAGGCCAAGAAAACAGAAAGTAATCCACAAAAACAGGAAGAAATCCACAAAATCGGAGAAGTAGAGCCTTTCAATAACACTAAAGCAACAATAAGGGGAACTCTAAACAGGGGATCAGGACAATGAGTCTGAAAAACCAGGAATATTTGGATTTAGTGGAGAACTAGGAAAACCTAAGACTATAGAAAAGAAAGGAGAGACAGGGAAACTAGGAAATGCGAGGAGTACGAGGGAAACTGAGAACATGGGGAGTACAGAAAAAAAGCATACTACTCGTTAACATCTTAAATCGGGCCCTACTGGAAACAGAGAGGAATCCTTAAGTGGTTCCCAGGCAGGGGCTTCTGGGAAACATAGTTCATAACAGTTCGTAACGGAAAAACAGGCCAAAACCGTAACACTATCGGATTGGTCTCTGTGATAATGACATGAGAAACACAAACTCGACTGAATCACATTTTATTTGTATTTCAGGATCGAGACGGTGCTCTGAACCCCAGCGAGCTGAAGGAGGTGTTCAATGTTTTTCCCTACATGCCGTGGGGTCCGGACGTGAATAACACTGTGTGTACGAACGACCACGGCTGGATCACGTACCAGGGTTTCATCTCTCAGTGGATGTGAGTTCCTGTCAACCACAATGTTCATCCATTTTCCCAAAACATCACGTCCCTGAGTATTTACGTAGACAGTAAACAGGAAGAGAAATTAAATGATTCATTCACTTGTAAGACCTTCAACTGATTTCAAACGGAGTCTCTGAAACTATGGAGCGGAAAAGGACGAAACGTACAGAGCGAATTTGGTGAAGATCTGAGAATGTCACATTTTCACTTAAAAAACCTACAAGGTACACAACCACCCTTACCTATGTTTTTTTTTTGGAAATCCTCAGATGGTCACCAAATTCACCCCATACATTAGTGAGATCAGGAGTAATCAAGTTTTGTCCTCCTACACTGCGAATTCGTAGCATGGTATAGCATTTCTACCATAGTATATTGACTTACAACAATTGAGGTTTAAGGGCCTTGCTCAGGGGCCCGAAAGTGGCAGCTTTGAACCCGTGATGTTCCGGTCCAGAGGCCAACACCTTAATCACTGGTTATATATATAAAATATATATGTAATGTAATGTAATATATTATTATATAATATATGTATTATAATACTGTATAATAATTATAAATAATGTATTGTAGAGTAGATGGCAGGACAAAACTTTATGCACCTCTTTTCGTTACTCTTGACCGTCCGAATGCATGCTGTTAAGTTTTTAAGCAAAAAATAAAAATAAATGAAGAAGTGAATAAGTTATAAAGGGAAAGTCATTAAATGAACAATTGAATGAATGAATGAACAAATGTACAAGTGAATAAATGAATGATCGAACCGATTATTAAGGGAAAGCCTGAATGAATGAATGAATGAATGACTAAACAAATAATGCAATAAATGAACAAATGAACGATGGATTAATTGAATAAGTGCATGAATGAATAAGGGACCAAATGACCGAGCGCACATACATGAGTGAAATATGAATAAATAAGTGATAGATTGATTAGGAACAAATGAATGAATAAACACCCCTCCTAAGTTTTTATTCCGGTGTGTGTTTCGGCAGTGGCGTCACTAGGGTTGGTGTCACCCGGTGCAGTAAAGCCATGGTGTCACCCCCTCCATATTTTTCCATTTTTTTCCTGTCAAATTTGCATTTTTTTAAATTTTGGTGTCACCCTTGTGATGGTGTGTGATTGGTGTCACCCGGTGCGGCCCGCACCCCCCACACCCCCCTAGCGACGCCACTGTGTTTCGGTTCACCCCTTAGTAGTTACTCGTGAAAATCCAAATGCTTGGTGTGAATTAGACTTTACAGACTTTTTTTCTCAGAGCTCAGAGGTGCACTTAGTTTTGTCCAAGTCCCCATTTACAGTTGAGTTTTTTTTTAATTAACACTGCATACTCTATAAATCTTTATGATGCGTCTCCTTAGCGAATGGATAGCGTAATGTCCCTGGATGGGTGGTTGCTATAGAAACCGTGTCCTATCAGAGCCAGGGTGTTAATGTGGCCCAGTTCACCGACTGTATGTGTATTCACTGTGTGTCACGGTGACAGGTTGACCACGTATCTGGACGTACAGCGATGCCTGGAGTATCTCGGTTACCTCGGTTACTCCATCGTGGCGGAGCAGGAGTCGCAGGCCAGCCTGCCATCACAGGTACGTTACAAAGCGGGTATGACACTGTCAGGGGTTTGGTGTGTGTGTGTGTGAGTGGTGGTCTCAGGTATTTAACAGCCTACAGCATTACGACATTATTAGAACAAGTGTGTGTGTGTGTGTGTGTGTGTGTGTGTGTGTGTGTGTGTGTGTGTGTGTCTGTGTGTGTGTTTCAGGTTTCACAGTGACCCGCAGTAAGTGTGTGGACCTGCAGCAGAAACAGACCCAGCGCTGCGTGTTCCTCTGTAACGTCTTTGGCAGCAGTGGGAGTGGAAAAAGCAGCTTCCTTGCAGGCCTTCATCGGGCGCAACCTCAATGTACACACACACACACACACACACACACACAGACACATATACACACACACATGCGCGCACATAGATAATGTATACAGACACATTCCTTGTTGTATCACCTCCATTATCATTTATTTATTTATAATAGTATATTATATGAATAAACTAATATTGTGTGTGTGTGTGTGTGTGTGTGTGTGTGTGTGTGTGTGTGTGTGTGGCCCAGCATCAGAAGACAATCAGAGATGAACATAAATCACACTACGCTGTAAATGCTGTGCATGTTTATGGTCAGGAGAAATATCTGCTGGTGAGATGATGCTTGTTTCTGTGTATTATTATTGTTATTATTAGTTGTGTTATTGTTGTTATTATTATTGTTGTTGTTGTTGTTGTTGTTGTTGTAAAGCTGAGACGTGCTCGAATGTTTCTGTGAACCCGACTCACCTTTTCTCTCCGCAGCTGCGCGAAATCTGCCCCGATCTCGACTTCCTGTCAGAGTCCGATCTCTGCTGCGATGTGGTGTGCCTGATTTATGATGTCAGCGACCCCGACTCATTCGACTACTGCGTCCGTGTGTTTATGGTGAGAAAATGTCTTCAAACAAAGTTCACACGCATGTTTAATCCTCACTGAACTGCGCGCCACTTTTTACTTGTCACATCGAATATAACCTGGCAGTGAAATGTAAACCTGATCGATGTCTCCGGGAAACTGTGCATTATGAAAAAACTATAAATGTAAAAAATAATAATAATAAGTCAAAATAAGAGAATATGTAAAATAGTGATAATGTGGTAATATAAATGCAGTAATATATGCAGAATATAAATACAACCATTATGACGTTTAACTACGGTGGCCGAGAAGGACAAAACAAATCATAAAACAAAATAACAAATCATGAAACAAAATAACAAATTATAAAAGAAAATAAATACAAAAACAAAATAAATACAAAAACAAAATAACAAATCATAAAACAAAATAACAAATTATAAAACAAAATAAATACAAAAACAAAATAAATACAAAAACAAAATAAATACAAAAACAAAATAACAAAACCCAAAAAACACATTAACAAATTCATACAAACCAGAAAAGTAAAGAAGCTACAGTTTGCAAATGGAATACTTGCCCCTCATTGGACAAGACACCTGTCATTCAAGATATTCACGAAGTCGGAAACCTGACATGTATTTTACTTTGGGCTTTTAGTGCAGCTTTAAATATAATAAAATTACAGAAGTAAACACTGGCAAGCAAAGGGGAAAATGGAATTCATTCAAAGCTACTTTGTGTAAAGACATTTATATATAGTTAAACATGGTTTACTCTTTTCCCAAACACACGTTACAACTTTCTCCTGCCGCAGGCTGTTGTACCCGATGTAAGTACCTGTGAGTATCTGTGATTGACACGTGCCGAATCCAATGAGCGCTAATTGATCCGATCTTAAACAACACCTACTTTTTCCCGTTTGTCTAATTGTCGTTGTGTTTTAGATTTGCTAATTTTATATTTCGGATTTGCTAATTTTCGAATTTTGTTTTCACATTTATTAATGTGTCTACGGATTTGTTAATGTGTTTTCTGTATTGTTAATGTGATTTCGGTTTGATTTTGTTTTATGATTTGGGTTTTTTGGGCGACTTTTATCGAATTTTATCAAATTTCATCTCTAATTTCAGACCATAAGTACCAGAGCTCAGCACCAACACAGGGGTGCAATTCATTTCATTCCATCTGTCTGTAGAGCTGAGATACAGTATATAACGTATACCATAGTATAGTGTAGGAGAGCGTGGTCTAGTGGCTATAGGCAGGACAAAACTAAGTGCACTCCCGTGTTACACTCGGCCTCCCTAAAACGCATTTGGTGAAGGTCTGAGAACCTCATGTTTTTTTTCACGACAGTAAGCATATAAATAATTATGGGGGGGGGGGGCATCAAATTCTTGACCTTCATTTGGAACACCCCAGAGCTGAGATCTGAGCACTTCACTGTATAGAGTGAGAGATGACTTGAGCAGTAGACAGACAGACAGAAATAGAAATAGACAGACAGAAATAGAGGCAGACAGACAGAAATAGAGGCAGACAGACAGACAGCTGTCCATCAAATGGACGGGTATCTTTGTGATTAAAACATCTGTATGTCTAGACAGAGAGACAGACAGTGAGCAGATGGTGTGTAGTTAAACGCATAGATAGAAAGACATACAGTTAAAAGAAAAGCTGGTTAACACACACATACATGCACACCCGCGCACACGCACATACACACACACCCCCCCCCCCCCACACACACACACACACACATTCACACGGTCCTTGTACCGAGATGCTAACATGTGATTGTGGTGAGTTAAAGTTCTCTACAGCAGAACTTTAACATCATCATCAGTGTACATTGGGTTGTCATTGGTGTGTGTGTGTGTGCGTGTGTGTGTGTGTGTGTGTGTGTAGCAGTGTTTTGCAGACCGTAAGCTTCCG
>JACRUU010000029.1:10843309-10858309 GCA_030449085.1 Kryptopterus vitreolus
TATCTTTAACTGTGGGCTGCGGCAATTGGAAGTTGTGATAAAGCACGTCTCTCTTGCTGATCCATTCCCGAGACAGAGTGAGAGAGAACGGCACGGCGGAGTCTTCACGAGGAACGCAGGAGAACTCGATGGAGGAGTTGCGGTATGAGTAGAGATACTGCACCTCACCCAGTGCTGGAGAGAAGAAGGCAGAAAGTCAGGGAGGAGCATCAACCTTAAAGCCCCTGCTCACATACTGTTTAAATCTTGTTTTATTGTGATACGTTGTAGTAAGTAAGGAGTCTCCAGTTCAGCCATACCTCAGATAAGCATGTGGTAATCGGCCCAAGCTCGTACTCGGCATATGTGTGTGTGTGTGTGTGTGTGTGTGTGTGCATGTTTGGCGTATTACTGGAATCACATTTACATTCACAGGTGTCCCAAACGCTTCAGCGTTCAGTGAGATGTCCTATACATCGCGTGCGGTTCGTTTACAGGGGGAGTGAGGGTCGGGGTGCACTTACTTTTAGACACGCATGGCGTGAAGTTTAATTACAAAAATATTTAAAACGTATTAAAAATTCTTTTGTATGTAAACATAAATGACAAAGAGACGGTGCAACAGAAGTAGAAAGGCAGGAGGGCTAAAAGATAGCATCTATCTCTATAAATACAAACAAAAACAAAAAAAATGTATCAATATTTCTTTCTTTATGTATTTAATTCTGTATATACTGTTATTTTATTATATATAAATATGCATATATGTATATATGAAAAATTAGAACTCGAATTAGAACTAGAATGATTATGAGAATATTTAATAATTTAAATTACATTTATTAACCAATTTAAATCGAGGGGCACGGTGGTTTAGTGGTTAGCACGTTCGCCTCACACCTCCAGAGTCCGGGTTCGATTCCCGTCTCGGCCATGTGTGTGTGGAGTTTGCATGTTCTCCCCGTGTCTCAGGGGTTTTTTTCTCCGGTTCTCCGGTTTCCTCCCGGTCCAAAAACATGCACGGTAGGTTGATTGGCACCTAGGAAAATTGTCCCTAGTGTATGAATGTGAGTGTGTGTGTGTCCTGTGATGGGTTGGCATTCCATCCAGGGTGTATCCTGCCTTAATGCCCGTAGACGCCTGAGATAGGCACGGGTTCCCTGTGACCCGACGGAACATCGGATAAAGCGGCAAAAGATGAATGAACCAATTTAAATAATTAAATTAATTTATAATCATTCAATTAATAATAATTAAATTCTGGTAATATAAACTTATTTTTTATTGTTGTTTTTGAGTCACTTTCTAAAAATCCAAACACAAATCAGATAAATACATTTTTGGGGAAAAAAACTGCATGTGAAAGGTTTTTTTCCCCCTAACATTATAAGGATTCTATATACAGGATCATTTTTCCATTTCGGTACAAGTTGTATTCCATATAAATGTGTTTGTGACAAATGTCTTGAATTATTTCTCTCTCTCTCTCTCTCACACACACACACACACACACACACACACACACACACACACACACGTTAATGAAAAGCTAACCCCAGACTCACTCCATGTGTGCTTTCCACTGTTTTCCACCACATCAAGTGGTGTTGTGTAACACCTTCATGACACACATCATGTGTAGATCTCACACACACACACAGAACAATGTGTGTGTGTAATAAATATATATATATATATATATTTGACTTATTTATTAGTAGTATTATTTAAATTTACCTGAGGATGAATAGAAGATGAGGAGGCAGAGGGAAAATCTCCAACCGCTCAGCGGCCACGTCTCCGTCACCAAAACCATCATCATCATCTCTCTGACTTTCTCACCCGAGGGATTACAAACGTCTGTAACCAGCACTCAAGTGTACGATGTGTTTTGTGTGTGTGTGTGTGTGTCACTGTGTGTCACTGTGTGTGTGAAGGGCAGGAACAGGAAATCCTCATAAGTTTCAGTGGCTCATGCAACCGTTGCGGCAAAAAAAAAAAAATTCTTTAAAGAAAATAAAAAGAACATTTTAAATGTGTGCTGGTATTTAAAATAAATCTAGAAAATAATAATAATAAGTAAAAAAAAAAAAACAAAACACTGCAATTCAGTGAATGGATTTGTTCATGATTACTGCTATTAATTGACGCTCATCACACAAACCCCCCCCCCAATACTTTCTTTCCTCAGGGATAAAAATAGAAAGGGTTTACCTGTCAGATGATTTTAATTTCCTGTCTAAGAACAAAGAATAAAAAGAAAAGAGAAAAAAAACCTAACGTTTCCTCTCAAATTAAAAAAAAAAATAAGAGAACCTTTTGCATTTCCTTAAAAAAAAATAATTTTTTTGGCAAAAGTACAGACATATGACTTAAGGCCACATGTCACTTTACACACTCAACAAGAGAGAAAAATTTAACTAATATAAAAGTTACTAAACCACACTGATTGGAAATCTGCTTTTGTCTTTTTTGTTTAAATAAAACAATCCGCTCCATTGAGAATTTCCAACATTTGACAAATAAATAAAAAAAATTGCTATATGTTTTTTCTTACTTTTTTCATTCCCTTTATTATGCTCATCATTAAGCGATTTACTCAGTAAACGCGTGGAGGGTTTATGGTTTTGAATATGACTGAAGGAGTTGACGAAAGTTCTGTGCAATATTATTGGGACATCGGTGTCAGAAGAACTTGTGTAAGAAGGAGAGCAGAAGAGAAAAATGTGATCAGACTGCCTCAAAGGAGAAAAATGTAAGTTTATTACTCCATGTTTCAAAAAATAAAAAAGAACCAAACATACAGTTGTAAACTGTTCTCTCTCTCTCTATCCCTCTCTCTCACACACACACACACATGCTGAAAAATATTGGAATGTTGTCTAAACAATAAGAATAATAAAAAAAAAACATTTGTAAATGTGTTGTGTGTGTGTGTGTAGATATAGAAGATAATATATGTGAGCTGATTATCAGGACGTGTCTAAACGCTCACAGACAGCAATATAAACCTGACTCTGCGTTTAACACAAACACACACAGCGTCTGTGAAAGCTTCACACTGACCAACACACACGGAGCGGATTCTCATCATCGCATTATGACTCTTACAGATTTGTACACAACGAGGGGGAAAACCATCAAATCCATAACGATAATCAGTTGTGTGTGTGTGTGTGTGTGTGTGTGAGAGAGCATCCTGCGTGTTGCGAGTCTGTCCGTCTGCATGTTTGATTGAATCGTTTAAATAAACAGCAGAAACTTAGGCAAACCTACAGACGTCAGTATCGGCTCATGCCCTGGAACTGAGGCACCTGCACCTGACCGTATGCAGGCATGTAACCCGGCATTCCCTGAGGAGGCGCACCGTACTGACCTACAGACACACAAACACACACTTAATATTCATATATCTATATACATCTATATCTATATATATGCGCACACATACATAGGTTATATATACATACATATACACAAACAAACACCCATATGACTAGTATTACTACGAAACCCCCCAAAAAAGAACAAATGAATAAAGATTCAGTGCATCCACTCACAGTTTCTAAATTTCCCTATTACAGAACGCATTGCTCTTTTGTGAATGCAACGCGCTTAAATATAACCTCAAAGCATCACCAGTTTTTATGGAAAGCAACCCAAACAGAATTCTTAAAGGAGCTACATCCCATATTTTAGTTAAAACTACTTAAAAAAGTAACATGGAAATTTTATATATATATATATATACCGTAAATTCTGGACTATAAGCAGCTACTTTTTTCCTAGGTTTTAGAAGCGGATAGAAGGAGGACTGACTCTATCTTTACAAGGTTAAGGTGACGTGATTTCACACACAGGAGAAATGAAGAAAATACTGTAAATAGCGCTTATTTTCTCTTGGTTCTGTCCCGTTTTAATCAACAAAGTTGCTGCTCGGTGCCCCCCCGAAAGTTGTTCTTGATTTTCCCTCTCCCGATATAAGCCCGGTTCACTCTACAATCCCCGTCCGGGCTCGTAGCACATACCTAGTGTCGCGGACACGGACGCTCGATATATGTTTATGCCTAACCTTTGTCTGTTCCCGATTCCCGGACTCCTGCTCTCCGGTACTCCCGGTACCACGGCGCGCAGAGCGCAAGGCTCCCTAGCCTGTCTGGCCGCTCCGTATGAGCGGCGTCTCCTGAGTTCTTTATTCTAATAAATCCTGTTTTGTATGAATTCCGGATCTCCGCGTCTCTGTGCAGCGTCCACCGTTACACCGTGTTAAAATACAGGTTAGGAAAGGATCTATTTAGGTACATACATGTACATTTACAATTCAAAAGCGGATGCGGCTTGTATGCAGGTGCGGCTTATTTATGAATTTTTTTGGGTTTTTTTTTTTTTTTCAAATAGAGCGGATGCGGCTTATATGCAGGTGCGCTTTATAGTCCAGAATTTTACAGTATATATATAATATATATATATATATATATATATATATATATATATACACACACACACACACACACACACACACACACACACACACATTTTATTTCATTTAATTTTAGGAATATGAAAATTAATACATATTACATATAATATAGTGTAAATACAACAGAATTCAACAGAACAATATTTTATATCAAAGAAAAATTTTTTTAAACTTTTTTTTTCAAACGAGTTAACTTTATATTCTTATACAAGTTAATTATGTGACGATTTGTTTGAAATTATACTGAGCTTTTTAAAATAATGAATTTGGATAGATTCAAAATGTAACAATAAATACAGCAGAGGCCCGCATTCATTTATCTGCGACACATCGATAATTATCTGATTTATACAACCGAGCACTTGAGCGTGCCAATTTGGCGGTGCTCGGATTTGAACTCTCAACCTTTATATTCAAAGTTCACTTTAGATCCACTGAAGTTCCCCAATATATTCAGAATATTACTTGGCAGGTGTATAGATGGGTGTGTGAGGTGGTTCTGTGGTGTATGAGCGACTCACCGTGCATGGGGTGTCTGATGGGAGGTTGCTGTGGAGGTATTGATCCCACCACTATACCAGTAGGGGGCACCGCAGCAGCCACAGTCGGCCCAGGACGAGGAGGAATCAACCTCTGATACCTAGGCAGCTGTGCTCGCCTCTCCTCCTGCACCGAGCACAAAACATAAACACCAATCACACACCACACAGTAAATACTCTCATTTACAGCCTTATTTCCAAAAATAAATAAATAAATAAATCGCATCACAGATTTAACCATGTCTACGCTTTCGGGATAAAGATTAAAGTTGATACGTTAATCTGAGCCGGTGTAAAGAGAGAAATCCGATTTTCATTACTTACTGTCAAATAAAAAGGGGATAAATCGGGAGAGGCGTCTCCGAGCACTTACCAGCGAGATATCCTCATCAGGGTGCATCAACTTACTGGTAGCACTGGAGCTGGAGATGGCAGCGGGTTTAGCGGACACTGCGGGGGGGTTCGGTTTAGCCGCAGTGCTACTAGCAGGACCGGTGGAAGAGGAGGAGGGTGTGGAAGAGGAAGAGGTCACAGGCTGGGTGTATGCTGGGAACGTCGCTTTGGGAGGGTCGACGGTGGTGGGAACCGGCTGCTGGGCCTGGAGGAACAGTGGGACACAGTGAGTGCCAATACTTGACACAATCCTGATACAACATTCATGAACACAATCACTACATCATGATCATTTAATAATGAATCGTACAGCTCTGTTCTTTAAGTTCTCAAAATAATTATTTTATAGTATGTTTAAAAAAAAGGGTGGGGGGATAAATACTTTATTATTAATAATAATAATAAGGCAATATAAATAACAATAATATAATTATATCTTTTATATATCTTTAATAATTCATTATATTTCATTAACTTTAATTCTGTTTCAGTTACAGCTGATTATCATTTAATATTAGGTGACTAAATAATAATTAAATATCTACGAAGCATAACAATATTTTGATTTGTCTATATTTAAACAAATTTAATATATATATATATTTATACTTATTTTTACATAAGTCTGATAAATATATCTGATAATGCCTGATAAGTCTAACATTACAAATGTGACACACACACACACACACACACACACACACACACACACACACACACACACACACACACACACACACACACACACACACACACACAACCTGAGCAGCACTGGGGAAGAGGGGTTTGGAGGCAGTAGGTGGGACGATGGGTGCAGCTGGCCGGGGTGGAACACCTGGTGCTGTTACTGGAGGTAGCTGAGCCATCGGGGGAATCCCAGGGCGCGGTACGTGAGGGGGCATTCCTGCAACACACACAGATACACGTGCCAGTCGCTATGTTATAGAACAAATTTATGCTATTTATTAATTCAATTCAATTCAGTTTTAATTGAATTGAATTTTAATTGAATTTATTAGGCAGTGCCTGGAATCATGAACATGTACTGCATTATATACTGACCAGGGGGCATTCCTGGCATCATGAGGGGCACGCCAGGCCCCGGGGGCATCATCCCTGCCATCGGCATCATTCTGTAAAGGTGAACAGATCTATAGAGTTATGGATTTTTCATAATTCCAGAAATGAACAATTAAGTGTCAGTTACAATCAGTTACCGTAATAAAAATATTCCTAAATTAAATAAATGCATTAAAATTAGATTTGCCAGTAACAGAAATAAAACTCTGAAGGGTGGTGTGGAATTGAAAATCGCTGCGCACACACAGCAGCAATAAACACACTGCTTGGTCTTAAACCATTTGCTAATTTAGTAAACATAATTTTCAGACAGAATGTCACTGTGTTATACTGCCCCCTAGTGTTTAGTTTGGTGCAACAACACAAATATTAAAATAAACATTTTTATGTACCCATGTGGCATTCCAGGCATCACGGCAGGCATTCCTGGCATCATTGGAGGAACACCAGGCATCATATGATGCATACCTAAAAACATACAAATACACACCTAATAAGCAAAGACTGCAAAGCTGTGCGTGTATGTGGGTAATGTGTGTGTGTTGTACTAAAGAAATGGCTCTATGACTAACCTGAGTAGTTAGCCGGGGGCATGTAAGTGTTCTGTGGCTGGGCAATGGCCGGAGGTTGAAATGGTGCCGGACCAGGTTCGTCTTCATCATCGTCCTCATCGGAGTCGTCCTGGTTCTGTTTCTTCTTCTGGCCTTCTGTTTAAACACACAAAGAGAGGAAATCATTCATAAAGTGTTAACACAGCTCATTTGCATATACCAACACCCACAAAACCTCAATTAAAATCAAAATAAGAGATCAAGGGGAAAAAAAAACCAATAATAGAGAAGAAACCAGCTCAACCTTGAGATTTCTGCTCCAGAACCCGTCTCCGCTCCTGCATGTCCTTTTCGGGAATGCCTTCCATACCGTAGATCTCCAGCTCGATGTCAGTCCTGCCAGGTATCGCATTAGGAACTCCGTCTATTGTCTCCTTGTGCACCTGAAACAAAAGTATCTTGGGTTTTTTTGTTCCCCTGCTTCTCTCACATTTTATATAACCCATGCATGGAGCGCAGGTGCATGTCTAGTACCTGCATGCAGTGGATGGCCAGGCCAGGTCCCGTGTACAGCTTTTTGTGACATATGTGACATTTGAAATGTTTGGCTTTCTGATGCTGAATGAGGATCTTCTCGTCGTCAAAGTCTCTGTTGCAATACCTTGGTGTATTCGGATTAAGGCACGTAATCGATCACAGAATCTGACAGTAAAAATATACATCCATAAGCATTATAAATTATGAATAATAATAAACAGGGGGAAATCCTCGCCAGCCCCTGTCCAGGAAAACCCTTCAAACAATACTTACAGGAATTCGAGCTCTTTTCAATGAATCGGTTCATTAGTTTCAGATCGCAATAAGAACCAACTCTTTAAGATATCAAAAGGGCAACTAAATTTTTGTTTTACAAGCCAGACATTTGTATTTTTAAATTGTATTTTTTTAAATGGTTAATTAATACGTTTTACGAAATCTAACTTTACATTGCGACTCGCAGTGTCGAGTCAAAGAGTCGACTTATTGGTGACCACCACATGACACCATAAATGGTAATTGTATAATTGTAAGAAATAAAATAACATTTGACTGGAATAAACTTCGGACAAGACGATGAGATATAACACAGCAAACATTTTACATTTTTGCTGTATTACATTTTATAAATTACACGAAAATGCGACCGCATGACATGCTAATTGTTTTGTCTTCTCCAGGCTAAAAATATATATAACTCAGTACAACGCCGCCGAAATAAGGTTTACACAGGGATTTTATTTCAAACACAGTTATTAAAACAACATTGTGCAAATCATTTTGCTTTGAATTAATTAACGACACTGAACAGGCCTACATGCTAGCTAAGGAAAGAAAAAAAGACTTAGCCGCATTAGCTTGAGCTGTATCCCAAAAGTGACCCGTGCATCCTACACACGGGCACTACACAGCGTTGGAAATCGCGGCGGACGCACCCTATGTAGTGCACTACATCACTGTCCGCTCGCTATTCGGAACAGCTAGCTAAGGATATTTGCATTCTTTTTATATCGCAACAAACGTTAGAAGGATACCAACACCACGGTTTCAGCTGCTTCTTCTTCTTGCGTCCCATTTTCTGTCCAAAAACTAAAAATAAACCAAATCACGCAACAACAAAAACTACTATCCACCACTCAGCAGTTGAATAAAATGGCGCGATGCTCTGTAGGTTACCTCACAATAAACTTCCGCTGTTTGTACTACGCATGCGTAGATAAGGCTCGTAATGGGCACTAGAGAGCGCTATTCGACCATTTCATTACTTTCTATTAAACATAATATTTAATTGACGATTAATTAAAAAAAAACAAGATTTATTTTTTCATGTCTAAAATACATATTTTTCAAATGAATGTTTTATTTCTTTCTAATGTTAGCAAGCTATTCAAGTATACATTAAAAATCACACATAACCCTTGTTTGTATTACGCATGCGTAGATCACGCTCGTAGTGGGCACTAGAGAGCGATATTCGACCATTTAATTACTTTGTATTAAAATTAATATTTAATTGACGATTAATAAAAAAAACAAGATTTCTTTTATGTCTAAAATACATATTTTTAAATTAATGTTTTATTTTATTCTAATGTTAGCAAGCAAGTCATGTATACATAAAAAAACACACACAAAACCCTTATTTTGTCATAAAACTGTTTTAATGATTTTCATATTTACATACCAAATCTACAAAACCTGCACTTTAAAATCTGCATTTCATTCTTCATTCTGCATTAGAGCTACAGCCATTAGCCTATAAGTACACCACGTCGCGTAGCGGCTAACACACTAGACTGCTTTATACAAAAAATAACCTCAAAATGTATGTTATAAAATGAAAATGCTGGATTTTTTTTACACTGACGCGCCCTCTCCGTGCGTTAAACACGTATTAGCTGTTTCAGCGATGTCGGGCTGTACAACACCGCTAGGGTCTAATCTGATCTCTGATCAGTCTTACTGGCTGCCGCGATGAATGTTTGTGCATAGACCAAGAAACCATTTGATCCGAGGACAGTCGTTGAAGTCAACTAAGCTACATGATAAATGAAAAGTTTACGATTATGTCAGATCTGATTGAGTTCAAATTCTGAATCTTATGTAAGGTTACGATTTTTGGTGAATTTAAACACTGGAATAAGATTGTTATCTTGAAGCTAAAATATCAGCACACACGAATTATCAATCCAGTGTAAGACAAACAGTTACATCTATTAATATACTGTAATTTCACACCATATTACATTTCATACTGACATATTTCTAGGTAAATCCAGTGTATTGCTGCTACTTCGCTGCAGTAGCGCAAAAGATCATTGGAAATCGCATCAGTCTTTTAGAAACCGTAATGGCGGGAAACAAAAAAACAAACAAACATCCCACTCTTTCTCATCAAGCGGTCATGAAAAATATAACATTTGCTAGAAACATTTACCACACACACCCGCTAGCACATATGCTAACACACAGGTTTAGATTTATATGAAAACAAATGAACACTGAGCAAAAATTCAAGAGGAGCCGTGATCTCAGGACAGTTTTGCTTTTTTAAATCAAACAGTATCTAAACAGTATCTGAAGTATTAACTTCAGTTGATTAGCAGCCCATGCTACCGTTGCTAATGGTGAATAAAGGTCACTAGTTAGCCTGTTGGATGGGCTACACACTAATCATCACATGAATTCAAATCATTCATTCATTCATTTTCTACCGCTTTATCCGATCTTCCCTCGGGTCACGGGGAGCCTGTGCCTATCTCAGGCGTCTATGGGCATTGTACCTATCTCAGGCGTCTATGGGCATTAAGGCAGGATACACCCTGGATGGAATGCCAACCCATCGCAGGGCACACACACACACATTCACACACACATTCAAACAGTAGGGACAATTTTCCAAGGTGCCAATCAACCTACCATGCATGTTTTTGGACCGGGGGAAACTGTAGAACCCGGAGAAAAATCCCCTGAGAGGAGAACATGAGGAGAACGGGGGTTTGAGAACGGGGAGAACTGAGAAGGAGAAAAACCCACACAACATGAGGAGAACGGGGAGAACGGGGAGAACATGTAAACTCCACACACACATGACCGAGACGGGAATCGAACCCGGATCCTGTCGGTGTGAGGCGAACGTGCTAACCACTAAACCACCGTGCCCCTGACAAATCATTCATAAATACTGTAAACAATACAAACCAATCACATCATTGGTTTGATATTATTTTTAATTTAAAAACAAAAATTGGGGGAAAAAATGTTAAATAATGCACTGTGATCTCATCTAGCTAGATTGGGCGTGGCCTTGGAATATGCAAACTTTTATATGTAAATAGCATTAAACCTTTCAGGTCAATTTTATTTACCAAGCTGTCATTATTCATTATCATTTCACGGTGATAATGAACTGTCATAACGTCATTAAATTGTATTGAGTATTGTATTGTTATTAGTTACATGTAAGTGTAAACATAGCCGCTCCGTTTAATCACACCAAGGCTACAGTTTTATTTTTCGGTTCACCATGTTAAATGTTGTTTTTCTAAGCAAGCTTGGGGTGCAAAATAAATGTAGAAATATAAAGATAAAAAAAAAAAACGCAAAACGGTAAAGTCTCTAGCTTAAAGGTGAAACAAACTTGAAAAGCACGTCATCGCGGTTTGGTGTTGGATTTTATCCTTATATTTGATAATAAATATTTAATATAATAAATCGTTAAAAAACTGGAACAAGTGGGCATAGCCTTGTCTCTAAACTGCACCTTGACTCCGCCCCTTCTTGTAATTAAGAGGGGTTTATATCAGACTTTTTTCATTACGGGGGCTCAAATTATAAAGTCCATGTTTAGTTCAAAATAATCAACATTTTCGCCGACAGATCATCACTAATCTTAGTGATTCCACCGTTAACCGTTATCCACATTGCCATGACTTGCTTTACTGCGGCTTTAATGCATTTGGACTCGATTCTGCGGTTTGTCTCTGTGTGTTTCGATTTCTCTCCTGTTTTTTTTCACTTTCACATTCTGTTCTGCTGCATCTCGTATTTTCCTGGTCTTGGACGAGACACAGCAATGATGATGATGCAGTTTAGGCACTAAACACATGCACACACACACACACACACACACACACACACTGAGTGAGGTACTTAGCATTTGGTTCTCAAGTCACAAACAGCCAAAGATTAAAGGTTATGGTGACCTTCACACACACACACACACACACACACACACACACACACACACACACTGTTCATGGTGCAGGCGGGAGTTTGACGTCCAGCAGGCTATAAGCGAAGACGTTCCAGAAGATCCCGAAGAGGACGAAGAGGCCGTAGACGCTCATAAAGATCCAGAAGAGGAACTGTTCGTGCAGCCGCTGCTCGTAGTTCTGCAGCACGACCACGCCCAGCGTCAGGCCCACTGCCACCCCACCCAGGTGGGCACAGAAACTGGGGTTGGGGCAAGGGGGCATAGCGGGAGGGTAAAACCTCAACCACACGGCACGGCCGAACTCCACACTCACTGCGGGACAGTCAGAGATATCAGAGACTGCTGCATGCTGAATCACTAGTACAGCTTTACCTCTCACAGCGGAGACTCCTTCCGTAAGTATTACATTAACGGTTTACCTCCATGCAAACGGAAAGTTGCTATGGAAATGCTAACGAATCAGAATGAATATTAATAATAGTAACAATAATAAATGGTTATAAATTTGGGAGATGTCCGTTATCCTTCCAAGCCCCGCCCACTTTCTGTCTGCATTAAAATATTATATTATACTCAGTAATGCAGTAAAATGTTAAATAGTAACAGGTGGTTCACCTGTTAAGCTTTTACGTAAGAATTTAAAGGTTTCAATGAAAGGTCTTTAGATATTAATTGAAATAAAGGAATCATTATTTATTATTATTTATGCTATTTAAATATAACTTACTGCAGATGAGCGCCATCGCCATTCGGAACAACTTAAACTGACACTTCATCCCTGACCAGTTCTACAGAAGGAGAACAAAAGAAAGGGAGAGAGAGAGAAAGAGCGAGAGTTAGTAACTGTTCTGTATATTTACAGAGTAACAGGTGGATGGAAATATGCGAGAAATTTTTGCTGTATAAATTTAGGAGCTGTTTTCTGGCACTTTGTTTGAACATGCATAAATATCTCTCTTTCTCTCTCCCTCTCTCTATTCCTCTCTATCTCTCCTTCTTTTGCTCTTGCTCTGACCTGCTGACTCACCTTCAGTGCAGTTAAACTGAGCCAGGATCAGCGCTGAAATCACACTTTACACTCTCTACTCTTTAAACACAAAAATAAAGAACTGATCCCAGATCAGTGTCACACTGAGTAACCTGAGCACTGAACCTGCTGATACTCCATCCAGCGTGCTGTGTGTGTGTGTGTGTGTGTGTGTGTGTGTGTGTGTGTGTGTGTGTGTGTGTGTGTGTGTGTGTGTGTGTGTGTGTGAAATGCTGAGTATTGAGACAAACAACTGTGTTAATATTTAATGAGCCTGATCAAGCTTTTGAATGAAACTTGTTTCCGCAAGGTCAGAGCCCGTGGCATTATGGGAAAGACAAGGAGAGAGAGAGAGAGAACTGACCACAGAATGACCAGTGTGTGTCTGTGCACACGTGTACATGTGTATGTGGCTGTGTGTGTTTGGAGGTGTACAGGATTATAAATACAGCTGTCATACAAGAACAAAGGCACTCACAGACACAGACACACACGCACACACACACGCACACACACACACACACACACACACACACACACACACACACACACACACTCCACGTGACAGGGACCGTTAATATGCTGGAATGTGTGGAATGTGTGAGGTGTGAGAACCTTCATGGTTTAGCCCTCACACACACTCAAGACTGTCTAAATCACACACACACACACACACACACACACACACACACACACACACACACACACACACAGTCACACACATGACTCCTGCCAGTGCCACCCTGATGTGAAGACACTACAGACTGTGTTTCCACCCACATAAGATCCAATCACACTGAGTCACCTGCGGAGGCTCCCGGGCCCGTCTGATTTAATCTGTGTGTGTGTGTGTGTGTGTGTGTGTTTGTGTGTGTGTGTGTGTGTGTGTGGTGTGTGTTTGTTTCATTAAACCAAGGTGTATGTGAGTGTAATTGTATTGTACAGTAAGTGTACACGTGCACTTCAATTACTAATACATCATTAGTGCTTTACACTGTACAGGAAACAAATCACTCCTGTACATTACCATGACAACGTTAGCAAGGTGGGCGGAGACGAGGGCGTAAACTCCTCCTGATGACCCGACAACCGGGGCAGCCATGTCTACCACAGATACCACCAAAGAACCTGCAAAGAACAAGAGAAAGACCATTTAACACAATCGTAACTACCATCCACCCTAATCCCCACCTAACCTAATAACCACTCATCCACCCTAACCCCCACCTATAACCATAACCACCCATCCACCCCAAACCCCCACCTATAACCATAACCACCCATCCACCCTAACCCCACCTATAACCATAACCACCATCCATCCTAACCCCCACCTATAATCATAACCACCCATCCACCCTAACCCCCACCTATAATCATAACCACCCATCCACCCTAACCCCCACCTATAACCATAACCACCATCCATCCATAACCCCCACCTATAACCATAACCACCCATCCACCCTAACCCCCACCTATAATCATAACCACCCATAACCACCCATCCACCCTAACCCCCACCTATAACCATAACCACCATCCACCCTAACCCCCACCTATAATCATAACCACCCATCCACCCTAACCCCCACCTATAATCATAACCACCCATCCACCCTAACCCCCACCTACCACTATAACCACCCATCCACCCTAACCCCCACCTATAACCATAACCACCCATCCACCCTAACCCATAACCACCTCCACCCCAACCCTCCACCATAACCACCCATCCACCCTAACCCCCACCTATAATCATAACCACCCATCCACCCTAAACCCCACCTATAACCATAACCACCCATCCACCCTAACCCCCACCTATTACAATAACCGCCTCCACCCTAACACTCACCTACCACTATCACCACCCTTCCACCCTAACCTCCACCTATAACAATAACCTCCATCCGCCCTAAAACTCACATAACACTATAACCACCCATCCACCTTAACCGCCACCTATAACCATAACCGCCATCCGCCATAACCCCACATACCACCATTCCTATCGCAATAACCGCCATCCACCATAACCCAACCCACAGCCATAATTACCCACCAAAATCATAAAACTATGTTGAATAAGAAATAGCTGTTTGTGTGTGTGTGTATGTGTGCATAAGGTTCTTGGTGCACTAATGTCTCCGTTCCAATTCATTGCTTTATCAGCACAGTGGTATCTGCATCG
>JACRUU010000029.1:10863309-10868309 GCA_030449085.1 Kryptopterus vitreolus
TGTGAGTATGTGTGTTTGTGTGTATTTGTATGTGTGTTTGTGAGTATGAGTGTGTGTTTGTGAGTATGATTGTGCATTTGTGAGTGTGCGTATGTGTGTTTGTGAGTATGAGTGTGTTTATGAGTGTGTTTGAGTGTGAGTATGTTTGTTTGTTTGAGTGTATCAGTATGTGTTTGTGAGTATGAGTGGGTTTTTGAGTGTGTTTGTGTGTTTGCGTGTATGTGTATGTGTTTGTGTGTATAAGTATGTGTGTTTGTGTGTGTGTGTGTGTACAGTAGATTAGCATTAGATCAGCGCTTGCCTCAGTGATGGTGATGGTGATGAAGAGCCAGGGTGGAGGACAGTAAGTGTAGCTATCATAATACCACTTGCGGTCGACTTCTCGAGGCAGCGTCTCGTAAGCCACATGTCGGACGAGTCTCTGAGGCAGACCAAGTCCTACCTCCTCCCTCAGACTGGAACTCTTCAGCTGCCTCCCTCCCTGCTGGATCGCTCTCCGGAAACTGTTCGAGCGTTTATTACTCATCTGAGGAGACACGAAAGTCACAGCACAGAGCTTCACACCAACGTTCACCTTCCACACATCATCAGCATCAACCTGACCTGCTTTCAGCTTCACACACACACACACACACACACACACACACATTCTCAACACACCCTCATTCTCTCTCTCACACATACAGTACACACTCTCTCTCTCTAACACACAAACACACACACACACACACACACACACACATTCACACAAACATTCTCAACAGACACACTCAATCCCTCTCTCACACACACACACACACACACACACACACACAAACACACACACACACTCTTACACACTTTCTCACACACTTTCACGCGAGTCTTGTTTTCTCTTTTTCTCTGAGACTCTGTAAACTCTCACTAAAAACTGCATCAGATTCTTTTACCATCACTGAGCAACTAAACGCGTACGTGCACGCTCGTTCACACACACACACACACACACATACACACACACGCACACACACATACAGAGAGAGAGATGGAAAGAAAGATGGTGAAAATGAGGAGAAGAGAGACAGAGACTTGTGTTTGTGTATGTGTGTGTATGTGTGTGTGTGTCTTAAAAAGAGAAAGAGAAAAAGATGACTGTGTGTGTGTGTGTGTGTGTGTGTGTGTGTGTCTGTGTCTTAAAGAGAGAGAGAGAGAGAGAGAGAGAGAGAGAGAGATGACTTTTACAAGCCGGTTGCCGAGACGAAACGTCTCGCACGCACACTGGAATGTTCTCGCTCCCCCACACTTTCGAGAATAAAGGACGTCTCAGAGAAGTACAGAATAAAGAACGAGTGTTTGCGGGGAAACGAGTGGGGCTTCACTTCCTCGCGACAGAGCGATAAACACGTGACATCGCACGGCCAAACATCAAGGATCTTCTACACCGCGCGAGAGCCGGCCGTGCTCCTCAACGTGACCTCAAACCTGAAACAGCAGCTGAGAACGGCCCTGAGGGTGTGGCCTAATATTCTAATAAGACACTCGATTGACAGCTCGTGGTCTGAGATTCTCAGACCGCTCCTTTACATTGGTGGATTTGCAGGAGGAGAAATAAGGAACTTATGAGGAAAAGAAAGCTTTTTTCATGAACTTGAATTTGTATTAGAACCCGAGGACCGTTTGCTTTTCCATAAAAAAGGTAAAACAGCTAAAAAGACCAACATGAACTAAAGAGGAACCTCTTTTTTTTTAAACCCTTTAATCCACTGAGAGATGGAGGGACATTTAATTGTGTTCTTTCCTGAAGACCAGGAATTACCGGAGCTTTATGTACTAAACGTCTTGCTATAGTGAAGGACCACACCGGGACGGTATCCCAAGTCCTGTAGTACCCAAAGCCCCGGTGCAAACACAGATATTCCTTTATGTCCCCTCTGTCTGTCTTCATCAACATGTTTTCCCCTCCTTTCTTTCTCTCGTTCTCTCTTCCTGCTTTCAGTCTATTCAATCTCAGTCTCTCCCCCCTGAGTGTTTTGGTAAATGTGTCACAGCAGGTGTTTTATAGGACACAATAGCAACTGAGAGCCTTATGCTTATGCACACACACACACACACACACACACACACACCACACACACACACGCACAGCACCGCCCCTTCACTCCTGGCTCCATTTACATACAGAGACACACAGATGAGATAAAAATTTATATATATATATATATATATATAAAAAAAAAAAAAGATTAATACAAAGAGTGAAATCCTCATCAGTCGTCACTTCTGGAACAAAAGAACATTTTTTTTGGAAATCTCCAAAAGAATCTCCTTTTGTTTTCCATGAATGTAAAATCCTTTTTTCAAAGCTTTAAAAAAAAAAAAAAAAAAAAAAAAAACTCAAGAATTTGCAACCATTATAGTAGAACTTTAACCTGCCCAGGAACTGTTTCAGGAACCCATTAACGTTCTCAAGAGAGAGAGAGAGAGAGAGAGAGAGAGAGAGAGAGAGAGAGAGAGAGAGAGAGAGAGAGAGAGAGAGAGAGAGAGAAGGGGAGAGAGAGACCCGAGAGGAGAGAGAGGAGAGAGAGAGAGAGAGAGGATGAGAGAGAGAGAGAGAGAGAGAGAGAGAGGGGAGGGGCTTTTTACACATTAATTTAGGAAGCT
Source organism: Kryptopterus vitreolus (assembly GCA_030449085.1). NCBI lineage: Eukaryota > Metazoa > Chordata > Actinopteri > Siluriformes > Siluridae > Kryptopterus > Kryptopterus vitreolus. The sequence goes on from JACRUU010000029.1 coordinate 10,865,950, forward strand.
GATAACCTTTCTTGGGAATATAAAATCATTTCAAGTTTATTTTTTCCAGAAACTTAAAATCCATTTAAGCTCTAGAGCCTTTTTTAATATAAGGAACCGCAAAAAAAAAAAAAACAGTGAGCTTTTCAGCTAGCTGGAATACTGGTCAGGTTCCTGGTTCTGGAACCCAAGATGTTTTACAAGAGTGTGTGAGAGAGAGAGAGAGAGAGAGAGAGAGAGAGACTATAATGAACAACTCTGGAGATCAGGAACCATTTTATTCACCCTAAAAACCTGCCCAGGAACTGTTTCAGGAACCAAAGAACTTTCCTTGAAGATAACAGAGAGACACAGGCGTGTACCCTAAGCCGTGTAACCGCAGAGAATTGTGGGTAACATTGTGGACTCACCAGGTTGATGAAATCCTGATAACGGATTTTTCCCTCTGCGTTCCCGTTAGCCAGCGCCAGCAGAACCTCCAGCTTGTGTGTGTCGAGTTCTGAGCCGTGTGTCTCAAGCAGATCACGCAAACGCTCAGCGCTGATAAAACCCGAACTCTCCGGGTCGTACTGCAACACACACACACACACACACACACACACACACACACACACACACACACACATAATGAACTTGAAAAACAGTTAACTATGTGGCTGGATTACAAATCAGCAATACATTAATGTACTATACTGGTGTGTGTGTGTGTGTGTGTGTGTGTGTGTGTGTGTGTGTGTGTGTGTGTGTGTGTGTGTGTGTGTGTGTGTGTGTTTTAGTCATTGAAGGTGGCTTCTTTACTTTCTGACAGCGAGAAGAGAGAGGGAAAAAGTGATACCGCACAAACATACAAACACACATTCACTGAACCTACAATTACACACGTGTGCCATATCAAAACACACACACACACACACACACACTTTGTTAACTTTGTGGCTGGATTTCAGATATACTATACACCTCCTTTTAATAATTGAAGATGGCTGTTTTATTTTCTGGCAGGGAGAAAAAGAGGTAACATACAGACAAACAGACACGCACACACATTCACTGAACCTACAATCACGCGTTTGGCACATCAAAACACACACACACACACACACACACACACACACACACACACACACACAGAGAAAGACTCAAAGACACAGTATTGATTTCATACTGCTATAAACAGGCTACAAAGAGGCCGGTATTTCATTCACACAGTCTCAATTACACACACACACACACACACACACACACACACAACACACACACACACACACCCGGACATTGCGGGAGTTCATGCAACATCGACATGCAAATCCCATGGCTTTGAGATGCACATTAATCCCTAAATAATAGAAAGAAAGATAGAGAGAATTGGGGATGGGGTGGTCCTCTTATTTTAAATCTCATTAGCATTATACTGAATATTAAACAGGCGTCACCAGTCAGAGGTGCACATGTGTGTATTTGAGTGTGTGTGTGTGTGTGTGTGTCAAGAAAGACTTGATGTACAGTATGAGGAATAAGGGGTTTGTGTGTGTGTGTGTGTGTGTGTGTGTGTGTGTGTGTGTGTGTGTGTGTGTGTGTGTGTGTGTGAGTGTGTGTGTGTGTGTGTGTGTGTTGTGTATTTTTTTGATTGATTGACAGTTTCTGAAAGTACTGTGGGTTGCGTATACATGATATAATCACCCTGCCCTGAGGAGGAAGAAGAGGCAGAAGCAGAGGATGATGAAAAAGAAGAGGAAGTAGCTCGGTCTTTCTCTCTTTCACCTTTCTTTAAAGTCTGATTCGCAGGCAGAATCTCCCAGAATCCTTTGCACACTTCAAGGTCAGTGTGTTATCCCGTCATACCCGAGTGTCCCTCATCCTTCGTTCACACCATCACCACTTTCATTACAAACCAGCTCAGAGAATTATATGTGTCACACACACACACACACACACAGATTGAGGAGTGGCGCCGAGCAAACGCTTTGAAATGTCACTCAATTACATCGGGGTGAAAAATCAGTCTGACTGACGGACTGGGAGGTGGTGGTGGTGGTGGGGGGGGGGGGGGGTGGGGGTGGGGGTTGGGGGGGGGCACATGGTGGGGGGGGCACATGGTGGGGGGCACGTGGTGGGGGGGGGCAGATGTCGAGGAGGAGTATGAAAGGAGGACATGATAAGATTAAATGTATGGGAACAGAAGGAGACAAAAACAAAAGGTTCACAATCACTCAAAGATTTAAAAAGGTTTAATAAGCGTGCGTGTGTGTGTGTGTGTGTGTATGTGTGTGTGTGTGTAAAGGAAGTATGCCTGCAGAAGCTTCACCTCTGTGGTTAAAGGTCTCAGGGGGAATGAGGGGTCACACTTTCAACATTTCCATATGGGGACAGGAACGAGGGAA
>JACRUU010000029.1:10870809-10893309 GCA_030449085.1 Kryptopterus vitreolus
TGTTTTATTCCTCTTCCACCACAGCAATGATATAACAGCTATAATTAACATTTAATTTAACGAGTCGCGGACGTCGTTATCGCAGGTATAAACAATCCTTGCGCGTCCTCGTGAACCAGACATTGAACACAGCGCTGCCCCCCTGTTTGCTCGTCGGCATGTTCGTTATTCACTGTGGATTTTCGTGCTTCAGCAGTTGCACTTTGAACTCCTCCTGCTTCATTAGCTCTTTAGATCGTCACTACAATACCCACAATGCACTAGATTTATCACCTCATACGGTCACGACCCCTCTGTCTCACTGGGAAGCTGCTATGAATAAGTGAACACTCGCGCACTCTCTCTCACACACACACACACACACACTCACACACACACACACTGGTTTCTAAATGATTATTATTATTTGTTATTCACTCTTCATAAGCACCACCACTTTAGTTCTGTGTGTGAGTGTGTGTGTGAGGGAGGGAGGGGTTAAAGGTCAGGCAGGTGCAGAAGCAGGACAAGGCTCCGCTCTCCATCTGTCACTTTCCCGTAACAGAAACTGTAACTGGGATTACGGGTCACATTAATTGTGTTTTCACGGGTCAATGTCAGGGTTCCACACACACACACACACACACACACACACACACACACACACACTCTGTATGTACACATACAACACATACAATACTTTCTCAAACTTGATAAGTTGAGAGCAGGCAGACAAAGGGAGAGACAGACAGACAGGCAGACATGAAGAGTTGTCATGCATGTTAGACAGAGATGTCATACCTTATCAAACAGAGATTTCCACTGCTGTAAACATGAAAAGAGAGAGAGAGAGAGAGAGAGATCAATGTAAGTAATAAATACCACCTGCATCACTGTAGTGTTTCAAGAGTTTAACAGGTTTTATCCAACATTATCTTGAGGAGATGTAAAGAGTGGTGGTGTTCGGAGGTAGTGAGGGTACGTATGATGTTGGACCATGTTGGAGGTGTATAGAAGGGTGTTTTAAAGATGTTAAAGGTGTCGAAGGCTGTTTGGAAGATGTTGGAGGTGTATTGAAAGGTGAAGTAAGAGTTTGTGTTTGTAAATATTTGTTGGAGGTGTATTGAAAGGTGTTTGTAAGATGTTGGAGGTGTTGAGCGGTGTTTATAAGATACTGGTGGTGTTGAAGGGTGTTTGTAAGATGTTGGAGGTATATTGAAAAGTGTTTGTAAGATGTTGGAGGTGTATTGAAGGGTGTTTGTAAGATGATGGAGGTGTATTGAAGGGTGTTTGTAAGATGTTGGAGGTGTATTGAAGGGTGTTTCTAAGATGTTGGAGGTGTATTGAAGGGTGTTTGTAAGATGATGGAGGTGTATTGAAAGGTGAAGTAAGAGGTTGTGTTTGTAAATATTTGTTGGAGGTGTTGAGCGGTGTTTATAAGATACTGGTGGTGTTGAGGGGTGTTTGGAAGATGTTGTAGGTATATTGAAAAATGTTTGTAAGATGTTGGAGGTGTATTGAAAGGTGTTTGTAAGATGTTGGAGGTGTTGAGCAGTGTTTATAAGATACTGGTGGTGTTGAGGGGTGTTTGTAAGATGTTGGAGGTGTAGAAAGGTGTTGAAAGGTGTTTGTAAGATGATGGAGGTGTACTGAAGTCTGTTTGTAAGATGTTGGCGGTGTTGAAAAGTGTTTGTAAGATGTTGGAGGTGTATTGAAAGGTGTTTGTAAGATGATGGAGGTGTACTGAAGTCTGTTTGTAAGATGATGGAGGTGTATTGAAGGGTGTTTGTAAGATGATGGAGGTGTACGGTGTTTATAAGTCTGGTGGTGTTGAGGGTGTTTGTAAGATGTTGGAGGTGTATTGAAGGGTGTTTGTAAGATGTTGGCGGTGTTGAAAAGTGTTTGTAAGATGATGGAGGTGTATTGAAAGGTGTTTGTAAGATGATGGAGGTGTATTGAAAGGTGTTTGTAAGATGATGGAGGTGTATTGAAGGGTGTTTGTAAGATGATGGAGGTGTATTGAAGGGTGTTTGTAAGATGATGGAGGTGTATTGTAGGGTGTTTTGATGTTGGAGGGTGAAGGGTGTTTGTAAGATGTTGGCGGTGTTGAAAAGTGTTTGTAAGATGTTGGAGGTGTATTGAAAGGTGTTTGTAAGATGTTGGAGGTTTTGAGAGGTGTTTGTAAGATGTTGGAGGTGTATTGAAAGGTGTTTGTAAGATGTTGGAGGTTTTGAGAGGTGTTTGAGTGTAGAGGTGTTTGTAAGATGTGGAGGTTTGAGTTTGTGTTTGTCCGTTGAGAGGTGTTTGTAAGATGATGGAGGTGTATTGAAGGGTGTTTGTAAGATGTTGGTGGTGTTGAAAAGTGTTTGTAAGATGTTGGAGGTGTATTGAAGGGTGTTTGTAAGATAATGGAGGTGTATTGAAGGGTGTTTGTAAGATGATGGAGGTGTATTGAAGGGTGTTTGTAAGATGTTGGTGGTGTTGAAAAGTGTTTGTAAGATGTTGGAGGTGTATTGAAGGGTGTTTGTAAGATAATGGAGGTGTATTGAAGGGTGTTTGTAAGATGTTGGCGGTGTTGAAAAGTGTTTGTAAGATGTTGGAGGTGTATTGAAAGGTGTTTGTAAGATGTTGGAGGTTTTGAGAGGTGTTTGTAAGATAATGGAGGTGTATTGAAGGGTGTTTGTAGTGTTTGTAGATGTTGGCGGTGTTGAAAGTGTTTGCTGGTGGTGTTGAGGGGTGTTTGTAAGATGTTGGAGGTGTTGAGCGGTGTTTATAAGATTGGTGGTGTTGAGGGGTGTTTGTAAGATGTTGGAGGTGTATTGAAAGGTGTTTGTAAGATGTTGGAGGTTTTGAGAGGTGTTTGTAAGATAATGGAGGTGTATTGAAGGGTGTTTATAAGACGTTGGAGGTGAATTGAAAAGTTTTTGTAAGACGTTGGAGGTGTTGAGTAAATGCTGAAGCAGGTTTCGCTTTAAACTGAGAAACAGACAGATGAAATGACAGAGCAGAGAAATTTCAAACATCTCTAGCATCTAACACCTGCCAAAACCCCCCACCAACACCTCCAACATCTTTCAAACACCTCTGTAACATATTTCATTTTTTCACGTTCAGTGAAGATCTACAATACAGTATGATGCTTTACAGCTTTTGTTAGGGTGATGAATGAGACCCTACAGTGTTGAACGCACTGCAATGGTGTTGAATTAACAGCATAGTGTTGGTTCCAACCCCTGGCATCTTTTACATGATGATTAAACACTGGTATTGAACTTAAACAGGTACTGGTGTTTATTGTGGTGTTTATTAACGTTTGCAGTACTGAATGGAGTGTTGAATGCTCCCTGCAGTGTGTTTGTGGTGTTGAAGCTCCAGTGTAGGGTCTGGATCCTGCATGAACAGTTGGATCGAGTGCATTAAGGTGGAAGGGTTTAGCGGGGAGATCTACACCGCAGGAACTCAGAGAGCTCTGGCGTGAAGAGTTGTCTCCACACTGCAGGTATCACTCAGGTGTTCGGCGTGTAAGTGAGACTCACCGTGTCTACAGGAGCTGCTCCGGGCTCGTGCGCGGTCTCCAGGACTTCGATCTCCTCGCCTTCCGCGTGAGACGCCACCGCCGGGGACGAGGACGCTCCGCGCGCGCTGGTGCTCATGGTCGCGGCGGGGTGTCTGGGGGGGGTCTGGTCAGCTATAGCCGAGTTCGTGCACGCGCTGGCACAGTTTCTCCATCTCCTTGTTCTTCTCCTCCTCTTCCTCCTCTCTCTCTCCCTCTGCTCTCCGCTGCTGTTTCTCCTCCGCGCCGCAAATCAGCACCGACACTGATGACGAAGGAGTCTCAGCACCTCGAGCTCCGCGCGCGCACACGCGCTCTCCCTCTCCATCTGTCACCATCGGGCAAAGAAAAGAGAGGCAGGGAGGGAGGGAGGGTGAGAAAGAAAAGAGAGAGAGAGAGAGAGAGAGAGGAGAGGATGAGGGAGAGGAGAGGGATTGAAAGGGAAAGAGGGAGGGATGGAGGGAGACGTACAAAGAGAGAGAGAGAGAGAGAGAGAGAGAGAGAGAGAGAGGAGAAGGGGGAAGAGAGGGAGACCTCTTACTAGAGGGATAGACTGAAATAAGAAAGAGGATAGGAGACATAAATAAGGAAGGGGGGAATATGGAATATATATATATATATATATATATATATATATATATATATAGATCGAGAGAGAGAGAGAGAGAGAGAGAGAGAGATATCTATGCTATATATATTTCTCCCTCCATCACTCTATTCTATTGATCTCGATCTCTCTCTCTCTCTCTCTCTCTATATATATATATATATATATATATACATGCATATATATATATATATTATATATATTATATATATATATATATATATATAGAGAGAGAGAGAGAGAGAGAGAGAGAGAGGGAGAGAGAGGGAGAGAGTAGATAGATAGATAGATAGATAGATAGATAGATAGATAGATAGATAGATAGATAGATAGATAGATGCTTTATTCATCCATATGTAAAATGTACCTAGACAGAAGGATGGACAGAAGATTTGGCTCAATGTGAAATCCATGGAGGATGTTTGTTTACCACCAGTCCAAGAGTACTTCAGGTGTTTTTGTTTACTTTTCAAAATCCAAGTGGGCTTCCATGGGGTTCGCACTGAAGAGAACGTTACATTTATATTTATAGAATTTGGCAGATGCCCTTATCCAGAGCAACTTACAACTGAGCAATTGAGGGTTAAGGGCCTTGCTCAAGGGCCCAATAGTGGCAGATTGGTGATGGTGGGGTTTGAACCCATGATCTTCCAGTCCAGAGTCCAACACCTTAACCACTGGGCTACACACCTCCCCTGATGGAGGTGAAACTTCTGTCTATCCAAAATGCCATAAAGCCCAGATTATCGGAGAGCTGCACTGATGGTTGTTCTTCTGGAACTTTTGTCCACCTCCACATCAGACACCATCAGGTTCTCAGGCTCCTCTCTTACTAAGGCTCTTCTCCACTGATTTCTGCTTGTGCCACACTACTTGGACCGATGGAGCGTCCTGTGCTCTCATAGATCTTCAGTTTTTGAAACCTTTTCTCCAGATCTGTGCCTTTAACAATCCTGTCTCTGAGCTCTGAAAGCAGTTCCTCTCACTTCATGGTTTGGTGAAAGCTTCTACAGAGTCTTTATTTTCATCATGTCCGATTAATAAACTTTATAAATAAACAATAAACATCTCAGCACCCATCAGGAGAAATGGGACACACCTTATTTGTTGATGTAAAGCGTCTGAATACTTATGGACACCTGACATGTAATTAATGTATTTATTATTTTATTAATTAATTTATTTTTAACGAAGGGCCTCTGAATACTTTCTGAATACACTGTAAGAAAAAGAACGTAGACCACACACACTGCCCTCTAGTGTTCATCCACTGTCCACAAACTTAATTACACTTTGGCTTTTGTACCTTTTCCATAAAAACCCCCGAAGCTAGTTAAAGATAAAAAAAAGAAAGAAAGAAAAGAGGGAAGGAGAATGAAAAAAAGATAACAAAGGAAGAGAGAGATTGGGAGATGAATGATAAACTAACGAATGAATCAGTTAACAAATGAATCAATTCATTGATCGTTTAGTTGATTCATTGATTCTACATAGAATCAGCAGTTTGGCACACACACACACACACACACATACACACACACACACTCATGACCCATACAATCACATTATCCACAACTCATAACCAGACTCACAAACATCCAGGAAAAAAAAAAGCCACACACTATTTATTCTTAACACTATTTCTACGTTGAACATTAAACGACGGCTTGACGGTTCGATTTGATTCTTTCGAACAAGAAAAAAAACGACAGTCCGTGAGATGAAACATCTACGAATTTAAAAAGGAGAGTTTTCCAGCTCTTTGAAGCACATAAATCGGGTTGATGAGCCCCATCAGGACGTATAATGCCAGGCTGATGTCGAGCGCCAGGTTGAAGGTGCTAATGGGCAGCGCGTCCTGCATGCAGAAGACAACAAAGAAAGAGACGTTCGGGACCAAAAAGGTGAACAGGGTCACGAGGACGACCTGAAAGGCGCGTCTTTTGGCACCGCCTTCCGTGGCCCGGTCTGCGTTCCCCTCCCCCGGGCCCGTGCGTCTCAGCGTGTTGAGGATGGACGCGCAGCTGAAGACCTCGACGCTCAGGAGGACCAGGGTGTAGACCCGGATGACTGTGTATGGCAGATCGGGGAACCTGAACATGCAGACGACGCCGCTCGCCAAACCACTCGTCCACGTCACAGCGCACGCCGCCACTCGATAGCTCAGAGGTCTGAACCGCAGGAAGGCGACGGGATGGACGACGGCTAGATAGCGCTCCACGCACACCCAGCCCTGCAGCAGAGAGCGCATCAGCAGCCCCATGCCCAGGACAAACCCCAACACAGTGTTCACACACAGCTCTAGCTGCAGCACACAGGCCACGTGGAACGGCCCCGAGAGCAGGAAAAAGATCTCCACAGCAGCCTGGTTCAGGGTGAAGACGTCACACGGTTCCAACCTTCTACCTCCCTTTAAAAGCACCACCATGACGTAAGAGTTCAGAGGAAGACCGAGGAGATAATTCAGTGTGTGGATGAAGGAGACCAAAACAAGCCTAACAATGTCCTCCGAATCAAATGAGGAGCTCGGGCTGATGGAGCAGATCAGCGTGGTGGAGGAGTCTAGCGTGATGGAGGAGTTCAGCATGATGGAGCAGTTTAGCGTGATGGAGCAGTTCGGCGTGATGGAGGAGTTTAGCATGATGGAGGAATTCAACATCATGGAGCAGTTTGGAATGATGGAGGCATTTAGCATGATGTAGGAGTTCGGTTTGATGAAGGGGATTGATGTGATGGAGCTGTTCAGCACGATGGAGGTGTTCGGCATGATGGAGGTGTTCAGTGGGATGGAGGTGTTTGGCGTGATGGAGGTGTTCAATGGGATGGAGGTGTTTGGTGTGATGGAGGTGTTCGGCGTGATGGAGGTATTCAGCATGATGGCGAAGTTCAGCATGATGAAGGTGTTTAGCATGATGGAGGTGTTCGGCGTGATGAAGGGGATTGGTGTGATGGAGCAGTTTGGCATGATGGCGGAGTTCAGCGTGATGGAGGCGTGATGGAGGCGTTCAGCGTGACGGAGGTATAAGGCGTGATGGAGGAGTGCATTGTGACGGAGGATTTTCTCTTTCTGTCTTTGAGGGGGAAAAAAAAAGAGAAAGATATAAAAGTTTTCGAGTGAATAATGAAACCCAGCCGGCTGCAGATCTCGGCTTTAATCTTATCAATGTTCTAATCTAAAATGCCTCATGATTTCCATAGTAACACCTTATACAGGAGGAACGATCCGAGGAAGGAATCGATGGAGGGAACATTCATTCATTCATCTTCTACCTCTTTATCCGATCTCCCCTCGGGTCACGGGGAGTCTGTGCCTATCTCAGGCGTCTATGGGCATTAAGGCAGGATACACCCTGGATGGAATGCCAACTCATCACACACACACACACACACATTCATACACTAGGGACAATTTTCCAAGGTGCCAATCAACCTACCGTGCATGTTTTTGGACCGGGAGGAAACCGGAGAAAAAACCCGAGGCACGTGGAGAACATGCAAACTCCACACACACATGGCCGAGACGGGAATCGAACCCGGACCCTGGTGGTGTGAGGCGGACGTACTAACCACTAAACCACCGTGCACCTTGGAGGGAACATAAACAAGGGGAAAAAAAAAAACAACACAAAGCTGTAAATTTAAGTCTTATTATATTTAAGACACTTGCGCTCACACAATAACGAGGTGCGTGTTTAAAGAACTTTTAAAGAAATTCCAAAATCCTATTAAGCACACATAAACACACACACACACACACACGTCATCTTAATAGAATAGTATATTCTGGCATAGAAACTTACATATAGAGTCCTTTATCGTTCCGTTTTTACCAACAACACTTCTTTCAAAGCATGTACAGTCAGTATGCGTGTGTATGCGTGTGTGTTGCAACTGCAAAATGAATGATCTCAAAATGGATTGCCATATTATGTATTCATGCACATAACAAAAATAACATGTAAAATGCAGCTTGTGGTTAAAGTTCTCCAGAACTTTGCGGCAACTGTTGTTCTTTTGTCTGGTGAATAAATGCGTACGCAAATCAGGATGTAAATCGCTGGTGACGGATGTAAATCGGCATTAGGTCGATAGCAATCATTTTCCATCTTCGCAGAGAGCAAAAACAACACGAACCCAGCCGGCGGAAGGCCGATGGCCAGACACACGTACAAGCAAAGGGTTTACTGGACCAAGAAACGACGAAGAAACCTATTACACAACAACACAAGTCGTTTTTCTGATTCTAAATTGATATAAATCCACTATATGGAACAACGGACTTTTACACCAACATATGACATTGCCGTCTTACATTAATACGGAAGCGCTTTCCAATTTGCAGTTAACAAAAGGTTCCGGTTTTCCCCGAAGACTTCCCATGACATTTCGGAGTGATTCTGAAATCTCCGTTCTATTCCCGTTCTAAAGGTTAAGGGCGCAGGGTCGAGTGAGGCGAATTCAAATACTTCCACACCAAACTCCTCCCCCGCACCTCCGGGGTCCAGTCATGCTGGAACAGAAAAGGGGGTCAGGTCCCACTTCATGTCTCGCGGAAACATTAAGATCTCTCTTCACCAAGCCGTGAAGGTTCTCCTAGCATGGCCAAACACAGATTCATCCTTCAGATCAATAAACGGAGGAGAGCGATCCATCTCTCCACAAGTCTTATGGCAGTGTGCTTTATGCCACTTATTCCCCACAGTGGCCACGGTAACCCATTCCATTAAGCTCCCACTGTACTGTTTTTGTTTTACAATGCCGGTAGATGTTTGGAACGTACACGCATACATGACAGCACAGTGAAATTCTTTCTTCACATATCTCGGTCATGATACGGCGCCCCCTGGAGCACAGAGGGTTAATGGCCTTGCTCAAGGACCCAAGGGTGGCAGCTTGGCGATACCCCGACCTTCTCATCGGCAGCCCGGAGCCTTAGGCTACACTCGTCCGTTAACTGTAGGGCTGTCAAAGTTAATTATAAAAGTTAATAATAACGTTATTGACACGTTAACATCCCATATTTTTTACAATTAAAACAATCACTAAAAAACATAATGTTGAAATGAACAAGGAATTGATATTAAAAGAATAATTTGAAGAGTAAAATCAATATTAAATCATCTGTTACAGTTAGTTACAGCACTTTGAACACATGCGATTAATTGCGATTTTATATTTTTTCAAGTTAATTGTTAAAAAAAAAAAAGAAGAAAAAAAAGAATTACAGCCATACTTTCCCACAAATCACCTTTAATAATAACAATAATAATAACACAACACAAATAATGTTTAACAACCAAAAACAGAAGCAAACTCTATCTTTATGGTAATGTGACACGGCTGTATGCGTGTGCATGAAAGCGATAGTTTCCACCCGCGCTGTTATCGTCGTATCATTATCGATCATGCAAAATACAACGTTGTGATGAACGATGACAAGAACGCGACAGAAAAGCACACGGGCGAACTTACGGTGATGGAAACACACCGTTTATGTTTTCGAGTTAAAGCAGCGCTGGACTCTATATAATGTTACCGTAGTAAAACTTAAAGCCATCAAATGTACTTGAGTTCAAATATATATTTTTTTTACTTGCAAACAAGCATCCAAAGGCTCTGATTGGTGGATTGCTGTGGGACTGACCGGTTTTCTGCCTCATGAATATAAAGGAACGATTAATAAAATGTAATTGAGTAAAAAGTGAAATATAAGTCTGGAAAATACTACAGTAAAATACATGGAAAATGAACTACAGAATTACATTTACTTTCCATCATTAGCACACAAATGAGTGCTGGAGGTTGTGTGTCTTTGTGCTGCTGCTGTGACGAGTAACACACTCCCTAAACATGCCCTGTACTACACATAAGACCGGTAAATACCTCCCCGCGCTACCACCGCCGCGCTTCACCATCTTGCTGCAATTCCACCTAGTTAATTAGTGGAGCAGATGCAAATCGTTCTCAGTCTCCCGGCTTTACGGAGCACGAAAATCGGCTGGACCCATCCCACTACCAGGTTGATGAAGAGACACGCCGAAGAAGCCATTCTGAACGCGCGGTGCGGGAGCGTGCTCAGCGCGCCGAACACCACGGCGATCGGGATGTTCTGCGCCAAAAACATCAGCAGGTTCACGAGGACGATGTGGTAGGCTCGTTTCTTGGCCGCCGCCGTCGCATCCGCGCTCCGGGGTCCCGGGTGCCTCAGAGCGTTCCGGATTGACACGCAGGTGAAGATGCTGCCGCCCGTAAAGCCGAAGTAGATGGCGCTGTAGACTTGGTACGGGATGGAAGGGAAGGTCACCATGCAGCCGACACCACTCGCCAGGGAGATGGTCCACGTGACGGCGCACAGCGCCACTCGGTACCTGAGAGGCCTGAAGCGCAGGTAGCTGAGGGGATGGACGACGGCCACGTAGCGCTCCAGGCACACGCAGAACTGCAGCGTCGCTCGCGCCGACATCGCCGTGCCCAGGATCAGACCCACCGGGTAGTAAAACCACGATTCGGGCCCGAAGATCATCGCCAGGTGAAAAGGCACCAGGAGCAGGAAGACGATCTCAGCGGCGGCCTGGTTCAGAGTGAAGACGTCGCACAGATCCAACCTCCTGCCACCCGAGAACAGCACCAGCACAACGTAGGCGTTCAGAGGGAGACCCAGGAGATAATTCAGAGCGTACATGCAGATGGTGAAGGAGGCGAACGACCAGAATTCCACCGACGACTGGTCGAAGATGGCGGTGGTGTTGCTGGACCAGATCATTGTTGTGTCTTTAGGTAGAAGCAGTGCGGCGAGAGGCGAGCCAGTTAATTGCAAACCCCCTTCCTCAAGGTCATATCAGGGAGGGTCTCCTTTCCCTCAAGGTCACATTTCGGAGAATCCTGTCCCGGGAGGTCAGAGAATCACACATACACGCAACTGATGTTAAAAAACTAAAGAGTGTGAGAGAAGGAAAGGCTGATGATCGGCTTTGCCCCCCCCCCATCCTGCAGGTGTGTGTGTGTGTGTGTTGTTATTGTCTTGTCAAATTCATCAAATGCTTATGCAAATACAACACAACGATGACTTATACAACAAACAAAAAAACGCACTGACAACACACATTTACAGCATTTGTCAGGCCGCTCTTAATACTTACATACGAGCAAATGGGGGTTAAGGGCCTCACTCAAGGGCCCACTAGTAGTAGCTTGGTGGTGGTCGGGTGGTGTAACAAATGTTTTTTTTCAATACACTTTTGTTTTTTACAGAAATACTTCTCTGTGGTTTTTGTGACCAACTGTTACCATATTTATTCATTATTAAATGAATTAACCAATTAAATATATATAAAATATAGTAATATATACATATTTTTTTAATGAATGTCAATCTGTTTATTGTTATTGTTTATCTGTTCTAATTGATCTAATTTCATTTTTTATTCCTTGCATTACTTTTGTGATTCTTCCAAATAGCTTGAACAACACACCTTGACACCCCAATCTGCCATGACACTCATTTTGTAACACACCATCTAATGGCAGCACAAGGGCTGCACGCACAGTCATAAGAAGCATCGAACTTCAGTGTGCTGAAAGGCATCAGGTGCCCATCTGACCATGTGCGATACCACGCCTGTTATTCTGACCTCGTGAGCACCCTTTTCTCACAGGTGAAATGGTCTCATGTCCACACTCGCCAGGCTCCGCCCTCTTCATGAAGTTTGGAAAAGAAGTATTCCAGGACGCTTTCCCTAAGAACTCTGGGAGAGAAGCATTCTGACGTTGACCGTGTCGAAAGGTAGTGAGAAAGTCCTTCCTTATTCCGTCTACAAGGAAATAACCGAAACGATAAGTCACGTTACTCCGAATAGCACCAGCTCCTGATGTGTCTGTTGGCACACTGACTTATGAATGTGCTCAATGTGACTGTGTGTGCAGCCACAGTGCTGCCACCTGCTGGTGGGTTACTAAACCACTCTCCAAACCTTTTAACACACAAACACGTTTAAATCCGTACACGTGCATGCAGTATGCACACGAGAACACACGCAGGGTGTTGATTGTGTTTATTAATAAAAGGTGTAACATGGTGGAGTCACAAACAGAAGTCATGCAGTGCAGCGTCACACTCGCCGTGGATCCCAACTTTGTTTTATAAACACAAAAAAGGGGGGGGGGGGCGACAACTCACATGGTTTCAGTGACGCGAGGACGAACGTCAACCTCACACACTTTATTCATCACATGATCATGAGCTGGAGTGAAACGAGGGAGTCGGAGAAAATGTTTTCAATAATAGTGATAACCCGACGCTATGAGAGTTACAGCTACAACACAGGCCACTTTCACGTGTGGAGCGTCTCGTCATGCGGCGTTTTTAAAGCGATGCAACATCGCAGACATTAGATTTTCCCTCGCGGTGGAAAAAGCGAGGCTTTCTTCCCTACCATCGTTTGAAGTGCAACGCAGCGACCTGATTGGTCGGACGGTTTTTCCTTTCGAGTGCACGCCCATTCGTCAGAGGAACGATCGTTTTTCCACGCACGCCGGCGACGCAAAACCACCGGCCGAGTGTTACGACAAAATCCGGCGGAAAATTCCTCGTCGATTCTATACGACGTCTAACACGTACAGTGGATACAAATCATCTACACACACTGAGGAAACTGCAGGTTTTGTATAAAAAAAAAATAAAACCAAAAATAAAAAACCTAGACTGGTAATGCGTGCTCTTACAACAAATCAAAAACTATTTTTTACAAATAATTTCAAATAAAACAAAAATAAACCTGCAATTTTATAAAGATGTGTAGATTTTTCTCATTCACTGTAAATCACGCAAATGATTAGCGCACTTGCTAAACTCAGCTAGCGTTAGGAGCGATATATAGAAAATGCCAGACAGGCCACGCCCACAAGAGACATACTACAATTGCTACGTGAGACTCGCTAACCGCTAGCATGAAGGAAGAGTAGCGGTAAAGTCCGGGAACGTTCTAAAATACAAACTGAAGGTGTGATGTTAACGAGAAGAACCTGGAATCTGGACGGAAACGCCGCCTGGACCAAAGCGCGTGTCAGTTAATGCTGCGGGTTTGAACCCATTCGTATCATTCCTTTCCGGAATCGGATTCGCTCAGACTTTGTGGCTGGTGTCTCTCTTCTGCGCCATGATGCGGTTGTAGATATAGAACTTGATGCTCTGCCAGTCTCTCTTTTTCAGCGTCGAAGGCTCGGCGCTCAGGCAGTTCTCGCACGCGGCTTTGCCCGGGACTCGACAGGAAGTGATGAAATCCTTCATGTGCTTCTCCACGGCCTGGATTTCAGGTCCGCTCCACGTTTTCCTTTTTTTGGGAGCCGTTCTCTTCCCGGGACAGGTTCCTGGAATCACGCCTGCGATGGAGACAAGAGGACGAGTGAGATCAGTAATTATACGTACATCATTAATCATTAAGGATTGATCAGGAGGTAGAAGTGAGATCTTTACTGGAACTTTCCCAACTCTTCTTTACTTTGTCGATGCTCAGATCCATTTTCTCTACAGAGGAAGAAAACAACAACGATTACATTCAGTTCGAGGACTTGGGATAGAAGTGTGAGAGTCAGTGATGACTGAGTAAACCCCTACTCGGTCCCTACTCAGTGAACCGAGTCAGTGAATCAATGAGAGACTGAGTCAGTATATCGGTGACTACATAAGTCAGTGAATCAGTGAAGGTCTGAGTGAGTGAATCAGTGAAGGTCTGAGTGAGTGAATCAATGAAGGTCTGAGTGAGTGAATCAGTGAAGGTCTGAGTGAGTGAATCAATGAAGGTCTGAGTGAGTGAGAATCAGTCAAGGTCTGAGTGAGTGAATCAGTCAAGGTCTGAGTGAGTGAATCAGTCAAGGTCTGAGTGAGTGAATCAGTCAAGGTCTGAGTCAGTGAATCAGAGAAAGTAAATGACTCATGGTCTGAGTCAGTGAAATGATAAGTAAATGATTCAGGGAATCAGAATAGACTTTAGCACAGTGAAATTCTTTCTTCGCTTGTTTGGAGGCTGGGGTCAGCCATGATACAGCGATCCTGAAGCACAGAGGGTTAAAGGCTATGCTCAAGGACCCCAAGGTGGCAGCCTGGTGATACCGGCGCTTGGTGAGGTGGGTAGCTCAATGGTTAAGACACTAGACTCGGGACCAGAAGATCAAATCCCATCGCCACCAAGCTACCACTAGTGCGCCATGGAGCATGGACTTTAACCCTCAACTGCTCAGCTGCAAGTCGCTCTGGATAAGAGCATCTGCCAAATGCTGTAAATGTCAATGTAACCCCGACCTTTTAATCAGTAGCTCAGCGCCTTAAGCCCCATGAGTGAGTGAGTCAAACAGTAAATGACTCCGAGTCCATGTATGGCTGCTTAAATGAGTTATTGAATCATTGATTAAATGAGTCAGTGAATCAGTGAGGCGGTGAGTGAACGTACCATCAGGTTGAATGTCGATGTCAGAGAAGTTCTTGCCCATAAACTCCATCATTCGTCCCTGCTCCATAGCCGTCAGCACCTTGTGCACTTTGGCCAGCTGGAGCGTCCTTTCGTGCAAGGGGTAAAATTCATCTTGGATTATCAGCTCGTGTCCGAGAAAACTCGCCAACTGGTTTATCTCGGGGTCTCCGAGATTCAGCACCGTGGACATCGTCGCCATGCGCTTCCTCAACTTCCAGCAGGTGAGCGCCTGAGGGTCCTTCGCCCCACAAATCAACGAGAACCCGCGCACGCAGTCCGAACACCTGAAATGGGACGAGGCAGAGGGTCGAGCGAAGACGTACGCGTTGTCCTTCACCACGCCGCACGATTCGCGCTTTTCCACCAGCAGCTGCAGAGCGCGAAGCATCTTGAGGGTCAGCAGGATGGGGATGGGACGCGCTCCATCTCGGCGGATGACGATTTTGTAAAAATGGCGGCAGAGCTGCTTCTCCACCTCGGTCAGAGCCCAGTCGATGTCCGTGGCAGGATCGGTGTTGTCTCTGGATAAAAAAGTGTCGAGCGTCATGCTCACCACCTCGTTCTCCCGACTCCGGTTGAACAGGATGATCTGCGTCAGCGCGACCTTGGCTAAATCCGACCAGTACTTGGTGGACGCCTCGGCGGACAACTGCGCCGTGAACTCGTCCTGCGCTTTGTCCAGGAAGGTGTGCAGCTTCTGGACGTCCTCTGTGAACGCCAGCAGCGTCGGGGGTTTAAATTTCACCTCCTCGTCCTCCGAGTTCCTCAGAACAGTCGCGCACAACAAATCGTTCCACCGCTCCTCGTGGATCTTCTGGAAGTTCTGCAGCTTCTTGGCCAGTTTGGCGTTCTTCGGGATCACCACTTTGGTCCGGATGAGGCGGCTGAGCTGCGCCAGGCAAACCGCCAGCTTTTTAGCCAGGGACGGGATTTTGTACGTGTTCTTCTCGCTGTTGTATTCGCACGCGTGCCGCACGGCTTCCACCGCCTGCATGCAGTTGTACGGGTCGATGAAATCCTCCAGCTTCCTGAGGGACGTGACTTTCCGCCCGCTGAGCAGCAGCTTCCCCAACTCTCGCAACTTCTGCCGGATGAAGCACTGACCGTTCGGGGAGTCTCCGCTCTTCCGGAGCCAGTGGTCCGCCATCTGGATGATGCAGCCATCGTTTTTTACGGCTTCCGTGATTTCGTCCGTCACCATGACGCTCAAGATCTTCCACAGCTCGGGGCTGATGTTCGGAGGGACGGGCTGCGTGGCCGCGCACAGGGACAGCGCTCGGTTCTTCCCGGGTTTGGGAACGTAGTCTTTGGGGCTCAGTTTACACACCTTCATGTGTCTCCACAGGACTTTTTTGGTGAACAGGCCCTGACAGTGAGGGCAGTGCATGAAGTCGCTGGCCTTCATGTCCCCTCGTGGGCGTTTATACGGGATCAGGTCTCCCTTCCCCGATTTCAGCACCGCAACGTTGTGGATGTAATTCCCTCGCAGCCGGAGCTCGTCCAGATAAATCCTCCTCTGTTTGGACCCTTTCGGGAAACCGCACGCTTTCGAGACTTCCTCTTCCTTCGAGTGGACGTCCTCCAGATGTCTCGCGATTTTGCTGAAGGGTTTCGAGCAGAACAGGCAGTAGTGTTTTTTGTTGTACACTCGCCTCCCGTCCTCCGTTTTCTCCGTCTTGTTCACGGCCACGCCCTCGACCTTCGACCGCCGCCGCGCACGAGTGCGGGGACGAGGACTCTCGCTGGCATCCGAGCTGCTCGCTTCGCTCTCGTCGCCGGGTTTGGATGGTAGATCCTCCCCGCTGTCTGATGCCGAGTCGTTCGACTCGTCTGTAAACAAATCGTCCAACTAAAGACAGGAAGTTTATAAACAAACAAGATGTGTTTTTATCATTGTAAATAATAAACAAATAATCATTTCAATTAACTGCACATTTCTGTTTATTTCTGGATTTTGTGCAGTTGTAGGGTATTACTAGGTGAATCAGTGAGTGAATCATTCAGTAAAATGAGTCAGTGAATCAATAAGAAAGTAAACCGAAGTGATAAATTATAATAAACAAAGAAATATTTTTTTTTATCACTGTGATAATATTTATTATTTTATATCAATAACAAATACCCATTTTAATACTATGTGAATATTATTATTGAAATGTATGGCTTCTCAGCTGTTTGATTCAATAACTGTTCACCAGTGATTAAATATAAAAAAGTGAGAAGAATTATGTTTTTTTTCTCTTATTTAATATTCTATAATTATTTATTATAATATAAAGATGACTCAGAACATTCAATTCATACATCAATGATATCTCTATAAGAAAGTGCAGAAAACTGTAACCCTTATTGTCTAAGCCCTAGTATGAATGGTGTAGACACATTAAGCAAACGATCCTGTGTTTTATAAACCAGTTGGAGGTGAAAAGCGCCACCAAGTGTACAATAGATTGAATCGAATGACCATGAGCATACCAAAAAAGAAACAAACAAACAAAAAAAACATACAATACTCTTAGACTTCCTCAGTCTAGACGCACAGACTTCCTCATCACTGTCCTCGGACGAATAGATGTTTAATCGGGAGTAGGATCCGGGCGCATCCTTCAGATCCTACGAATAAACATCACAAGAATGTCTGAATTGTAGTTATTTTACAAAATTTACTTGGTTTATATATATATATATATATAACATCACACACACACACACACACACACACACACACACACACACACACACACACACACACACGTCCTATATATATATATATATATATATATATTATATAGACAATTAATATTTGATACTAATTATTTTTGTATCAATCATCTTGTTAATAATATTTGAATTAATAAAAAAAGAAACATTCGCAATAATTAACATTATTTTTATTCTGTTTATAAAATTCGATTTGAAAGCAGCCTAAAAGAATATAAAGTGGAAAACCGAGTAAAGAAAATAATAACTACAATTCAGACATATATATATATATATATATATATATATATATATACACAACACACACACACACAAACACACTATATGTGATGGACATAAATATATGTGTGTGTGTGTGTGTGTGTATGTGTATGTGTATATATATATATATATATATATATATATATATATATATATATATATATATATATATATATATATATATATATACACACATACATACACACACACACACACACACCCACATATACACACACACACACACACACAATGATTATATATTATACACACACACACATAAAGGGAGACATTGACGTACCTGCGCATCGGCACTATCTGAGTTGGAGAACTCCTGGTGACCATCTGCAGGTTTTGAGGAACAGCTGAGGAAGTGCTCCGTGTGAGAGCCACTCTCTGATCCCTGAGGAAAAAACACTCCCTCTTTATCTTGCTCACTCTGCACACTCGTCGCATGTGTTACCTGCTGCGTGATACACTTGGGCATGGCTGATGCGTTGGCGTTGTAGTCTACAGCAGGTTTCCACTGAGTGTTCCCCTCAGTACTGCTGTGAAATTCCATGATCTACAACACACACGGGGTTGTTTAGAACACACGCATGATTATATATTTTAAACATCACATCTCTAAAACTACACACTCATATTTAAGACTCCCTTTTTTTCCAATGACATACTTTGTTGTGTGTGTAAATGAAAAGAAAATGAAAAAAAAAGAAGAAAAACCCAGTAAAGCAATGAAGGCGACTCATGAGGTCAGTGTTGATGTTTGGTGAATAGGTTTATAAATAAAAATGATATAAATAGTGAGAACAGGACACGCAGGAGTTCCTGATCTTTCCTCTTTTCAGCTCCACATCACTGTCACTCCATGCCTTTGCCGAAGGTCTCAGAACGGCCGCGCGCATGCGCAATGTAAGCTACACAGAGCCCCTAGCGGCGATCCAGTGAAGCGCAGCTGAGAATCATAAGCGCTTAGTTCCTATACAAATGTCATTTCATTGTTGCTTCCAGGAAGTATTTGTATTGCAAAAAATCCATATATATAAATATAGTTTCTTTATGAATAAGAAACTCTTCCAGGCACTACAAAGAGCGCGCACTGGGCAAAACAGTGAAACAAAAGACACCAAATCTCTGAGATAAGGCGCTAAATATTCATTACACAGCAAACTGAAACTGCGCGAAGTTACTAATAAAAGCAAACAATGAGGACATAACGCGCTGTTACCGTTCCTGTCCTTTTTCTTTCGAGGTTCCCATAAGAGATGCAGTGAGGGAGGGAAACAAACCACACACACATACACACACCTCCTTACTTCCGGTGAAAAAAATAGCATCCTGTCACTTCCGCTTTTTTAAGACATTTTTCAATATAAAAGTCCACCCCATTGGTGAAGGGGAACATTTTAGTGACTCGGTTGTTTGAATCTTTGAAGGGAGGAATCTTTATTTGTTAGTCGTTTAGTTATTTTCGTCCTTTTCATCAGAATATATATATATATATATATAATATATATATATATATATATATATATATATATATATATATATATCTCAGTAGCGGACTGTGCATATTTCACACCTAGGCCTTCAGTAGTGCTCCGTCTGAATTGATGGTTATAAACACCATCTTAATATGCAGAGATTCAGTATAAAGGGCCATTGCCATTACTGTAAACACAATAAATGCCTGTGCTGAATAAACAAATCAGGGACGAACTACTGCAGCTCCAGTCGTGACCCACATAAGAAACCTCAATAATAAACTTGCAATATTATTTAGGAAAACAGCAGCATTTTACTCACCAAAAAAATCGGATTGTTTGTAAACAAAATCCATCCTCATCTCTTTCCACAAAACCAGTTGCTAACGTGAAAGAGGCGGTCGTGATAGGCTTCGGAGTTTCCAAACTTTCTTAACAATGTCCGGCTTTTCTTCGAAAAGTCCGACTTGAAAATGGCCTTGAAAGTAAATCTGCCACTTCATCTGTTTTTTTTTTCTTCTCCTTCAGCCATTAGGGGGCGACAAAAATAGCTAAATTGGACCCAATCTAGACTATTCCAATCAACGGCTCTGAATACGGTGACGTCACCATACGCCTGCTAGAGGGCGCTGGTGACACCAACTCAAAATCTGATTGGTTGAAGCAGCAGTTTCATCAACATTTATTCTGTGTTAGAGGTGCCTGCAGAATGGATTGTGAAGGCCTCGAGGCAGACTTCTCTGACTTTGACTCTGTGATTGTGAAATGTGATTGGTTAAATGCTTTAATATGAAAATACATGTCTGGAAACTGCACAAGCATCAGAAAAGCAGCGACATTTGCATATGGCGGATATGAAAGGAAGCGAATAGACCGTTTGGAATTATTGAATAAGTACTGATGGACAAAATATAAGTAATATCAGTTTGTGATTCAGATATTTCTTAGGACAGCAGAGAAGGCCTTGCAGGCCCTGACGGCCCTACCACTGAAACTATATATATATATATATATATATATATATATATATATATATATATATATATATATATATAAAATAGTGTTGGGGAGTAACTAGATACAAGTAACGGCGTTACTTAATTTAATTACAAAATAGTAATCCGTTACAGTTACAGCGACATAAACATGATTGATTATTAAATTAAATAAATTAAATATAAAAAAATTACAGTCAAGGGGCACGGTGGCTTAGTGGTTAGCATGCTCGCCTCACACCGCGAGGGTCCGGGTTCGATTCCTGTCTCGGCCATGTGTGTGTGTGGAGTTTGCATGTTCTCCCCCCCCGTGCCTCAGGGGTTTTCAGGGTTTTTCTCCACGGGTTCTCCGGTTTCCTCCCCGGTCCAAAAACATGCACGGTAGGTTGATTGGCACCTTGGAAAATTGTCCCTAGTGTATGAATGTGTGTGTGTGTGTGTGTGTGTGTGTCCTGTGATGGAGTTGGCATTCCATCCAGGGTGTATCCTGCCTTAATGCCCATAGACGCCTGAGATAGACACAGACTTCCTGTGACCCGAGGGAAGATCGGATAAAGTGGTAGAAGATGAATGAATGAATGAATTACAGTCAATAAATGACTCATTAATACTGTTGGGGGATCGATCATCCTTCTCTACACGTATCCTGTCCTCTACATCTGCCTCTTTCAAAATTACTTGCACGCAACATCTATAAACCTCCTTCTTTTCCTTCCTCTTTTCCTTCTACCAGTCACCTCCATCCTCACCTCTGTTCCTCTCCCTGCGTATGCATTGTTCCTCCACTGCACCAACCCATCTCAATCTAGCCTCCCTCAGCCTGTCTCCAAAACATCATACATGTCCCTCTAATAAACTCCTTTCTAATCCTGTCCATCCTCATCACTCGCAACGAACATCTCCACCTCGTTCTCCACCTCCAGTCTTTTACACAACTCTACTGTCTCTCACCACAGTCCTATCAGCGTTCCAAAACAACTTATTAATACAACTGGAGAAATTGGGTATTTGTTCCTGCGGATACAACATGTATAATTAGCCCCAATAATAAAACAGTCTCTGAACACCAGGGGGGGTGTTAATTAGCCGAGAACTGCGGCGTTTGATCGGTTCAACTCCCATGAGGTGTGGATTTAACGGGTTATTTTCTGGTGTGGCTTTGATTTATAACAGAGGTGACGCAGTGTGTAAAGCTGCGGCCGCTTCTGAAACCCCAGTCCGCTTATTTCACCACTATACACAAATCACACACACACACACACACACACACACACGTAGCTCATGTAAATATAACAACACCGATCGTCAGTGTTCAGGTCAATTACTTTAATAGTAAGAATATAAAGTAATATAAAGCACTGTGTGTGACAGAGAAGATCGGACAGACAGATGAATCGACTGATGTTTAATGGTTTCCATTACATTCTCAAAGACTTCCATTTGTCGATTTTTCTTTCATGGTATTCATCAGATGTTCAATAAAATATGATAAGAGGAACCAAATAAATCATTCCATTAACCCAGTGAAAGCATAATAAGGAGCAACACACTCCACTAAGATACCATTACAGGCCACGAGAAACACAGCACGCACTATTGGGAACCATTAGGAAGATCAGAGATCAGATCCCATTAAACTACCATCAGAAAGCCCTTAATGGACAATTATGAAGGATATATTCGCTAAACCACATATTCGAAACCTGCAGCACGGTGGTTCTGTGCGTCTGCGTGTCGTTTTTACGGCAGTTTTCCGTGTTTGTGAAGGACGTAAATGGGATGGACAAAGCCTCCCGAGATGTTAATAAACATCCCGATGGCCACGCCCAAGTGAAAGCTCTCCTGAGGTATTATGTTGAGGAGGCAGAAGGAGATGACTATGGGAAGAACTTGAACCAGAAACGTGGTGAGGTTCATGGAGATGATTTTGAAGGCCCTCTTTTTGGCGGCGTTCATCTCGCCGTTGTCCTTGTCGCTCGGGCCGGGACGCAGCAGAGCTTTGAGGACCGACAGGCAGCAGAAAGAGTCGAGAAAGAACACAACGAAGTAGACGACCCCGAAGGCATTGTAAGGCACGGCTGGGAACATGCAACCGGAGACGGTGCCGATTCCCAGCGCGACAAGCCACACGCCCGACGCCACCCCGACTCGGTACCGCATGGGCTTGAACTTCAAGAAGACCATTGGATGGATGACGGCTACGTACTGCTCCAAACACAGCCAGCACTGAAACAGGTAACGTCCGGCCATGCAGGATCCGAGCCACAAGCCCAGCAGAGCGCCGACGCACAGGTTGAAACTCACGATACACGGGCAATACAGAGGCGCTACCAGGCAGTACAGGATCTCCACCAAGATGAGGTTAACGGCGAAGATCACGTTCACGTCCACACCTCCTCCTCCTCCTCCTCCTCCTCCACCTGGTTTCGCCAGG
>JACRUU010000029.1:10895809-10900809 GCA_030449085.1 Kryptopterus vitreolus
ATAACACGAACACAACAACACAATGCTGAGGACGAGAATAAGATTTGGGAAATTAATTGTCCGGTCTGATTCTATAGAAGATCTTGGACAAACATCTCTGCGAAAGGTCAATGGTGAGACTGATAGAACCATCACAGCTGGTACACCACCCAGAGCTCATACAGAGCATGGAGCAATGGAAGAAGGTGGCCTGGCTGGGTGGACGTGGAGAAAGTCTTAATGAGAAGAAGGGCCTAAGGTGATGTTCTTGATTATGTTCTGCTGCGAAACCTCAGGTCCTGTTATCCATGTGGATGTAGCACTGATTTTACACAAAATTGTTCAGATGGAACCCGATTTGTAATTTTTAACATTGTTATAAGAAGCTGTCATTTAATTAACAATTATTCATTCAATAACTGTAAAGAATTTCTGTTACATTTATTTTGTAGTTAAATTACGTAACGACGTAACTAGTTTCTCCCAAGACTGTATATCAGTGGTAACCCGAACCCCGGGCAGCGGCTCGGTACTGGGCCCGCACAGAACGAATACGTACCTTAAATTTTTTCCGTTTTATTTATTATCTGACTCTGAACTATGTTTTATTTTGGAATATTGCCGGATTTTCTACGCCACATCTGTCAATGACGCACTCGTGACGCATATCAAGCTTCATTACAAAACATACAGCGGATCAGAAAAAGACAATTAAACAATCACAACAACAAAAACAACAACAAGAAACTCATAGATAATGAGACGAGGGAAAAGGATCCCGGAGAAATTTGCATAAAACCCGTGTAATGACGAGACGCGCCGAGAAACGTTCAGGGTTTGCATGAAACGTGATCCGATTAGATCAAGACCGAGACACGGCAGTGCGCGTTTACGTAACGTGTGCAATATATATATATATATATATATTATTTTTTATTAAAAACGTATTGCTAAAAATTAAAAATTTTGCCACAAGTAATAAAATTTGAAAATTAATTTTTTTTTTACTCTGCCAGCGAGTTTTTCTGTTTGTACAGTTTTCACTCACTTTAAAACTACAAGCTCGAGTAAATCTTCTCATAACACTTAATAACACTGCACTCAGCACTATCGCACACTACATACTGCATCTATTTTTGCGTATTTTTGCGCATAAAATTTTTCTGCTTTTTACACCATGTCGATAAAATGTTTCCCCGGAATCCTGAACATCCGATAATCTTAATATTGACTCGAAACCAAGATCTCCTGATTTATTTCATTATTGTTAAATTGTTAACAAATATTTGCCAAAAAAAAAACCCACAAGCACTCTGAACATTCACTAAAATGTTTTTTTTTTTTAATACTATACATCCTTCTTTTCACACTAATTCTAAAACCAACACCAAACAAGAGTCCCCATAAACACTAAAACCTGAAATGTAAAACACACTACAGTTTTGAGGACACCTGACCATATGACTTCTATGTATGTATATATATATATATATATATATAATATATATATATATATATATATATATATATATATATATAGATAGATATATAGATATATATATATATAGATATGTGTGTGTGTGTATACATATATATATATACACACACACACACATACATACATACATACATATACACACCCACCCACCACATACCAATACCACATGTTCCATATGTAAATATTCAAATTAATCTTTAATATCTATGTACACTTCTGCACACACTGAATAGTTTATAACTTTCTTACTCCTCATTTACTATGTTATTACCTCCTTTTCTTAGTAATGTTTAATATTTGCTGTAGTTTGCCTGTTTTTTGTTTTGATTTTTTTTTAACTTTTGTTCTTTGAATTATTATTGTGTAAATTCTAACAAAATCAGAGCTGTTAAGAGTTTAACATTTTTCAAACTTAAGTACTGAAAGTGTTTTTTTTCCCCACAAAATGGATAAACTGCATTTTAAATTTGTGATTTTACAAACTTGGTGAATCAGAACAGAACGATTTAGGTTATCGACTTTTCCAAATTGAATAGTCTAATACACACACACACACACACACACACACACACACACACACACACACACACACACACACACACAAACAACATGCAAAGCAAGTTTACACATTTTTGTCAGCAGTTTTTCCTGCACTGGAAGTTTTGGGAATTATCAGAACAGAATCATAATCCCTTTTTTTTTTTTTTTTCAAAATTAACAACCTAAACCTGTTCCAGATTTTAAATCATTGTTCTGGGAATTATTTTCACTAAACAGTAAATCTACAGTTTTAATCCACACCAGCGGAAATTCCCAGGAAAAGAAAGACAACTCACAAAAATATGAGACCAAAAAAAAAATCATCACTTTTTATTAATCCAGGCAGAGAAAATCCTCATACCTCGTAGAAAGTTTGCTTCTCCGGTGCGTTATGATCAAAATCACATTCAAGAGGAGAAAGCTGACGCTTTTTAAAAGCCAGGAAAAAAAAAAAAAAAAAAAAAAACATTTTCTGAATCCTGGTACAGCCATGATTTTTAAACATTACATTAACAAACAAACAAACAAAGAAAAAGACACAGCAATGCAAAATCCCCGTTTTTTGTTTTGTTTTTTTTTTTAGCCCGGAGAATCCACAACCTTCCTGGAGGTCTTCGACTCCTCCAGGAAAGTCCACAGTGCTTAGTTTAATATCAGTAAAGGGAAGAAAAGAAAAGGAACTTCTTCAAAACACAAGGAGGACGAGTAAATTTTCTACGTCTAAATTCAATACAGTGAAACGATTTCCTCCGACACACATCCGACTTTATTCCCATTCTACCCCAGTTTGTGCATAGATTCACAATCCTTCTCCATGATGATTCGTTGTTCGCCTCCAGAGCTTTCAATTAACCCCAGATAAGCAACTATTCTCTAAAACAAACAAATAAACAAATAAAACGCTAGAATTTCCAGGAGAATTCTCCAGAAACGTCGGACTTTTCCAAAACTTTGGACAGTTTTGTGCTAAAAAAAAAAAAAAAAAAAAAAAAAAAAAATCATCATTTCTAGGTTTGGCTTTGGCTGAAAATGTCTAGTGATTCTAAAAAAAAAAAAAAACACAAGTCTCCTATTAGAACAGAGCCTTCGACATGTCATCCTTTTTTTTTTCTTTTCCTCTGTAAAATCTGCAAAAATGATACAAGAAAAAAAAAAAAAAAAAAAAAAAAAAAAAACAATTCCCCCAAAAACCTCAACAGAATCGATGTAGTTCTGGAAGTCTAGATCCAGAGCTGTTAATCGTTCAGTGTATCTGCTGTTCCGGAATAAGAGGGAAATTCCAAGATTAAGAGGCTCAAGTGAAGGGGGTGAAAAGAAGGGGAAAAAAATAAATAAATACAAATTAAAAACTAAAATTAAAATGAAAGAATACAGATTTCTAAAAGTTCTTGCAATTATTCTGTAAACTAGAAACTCCAGAGTTTTTGATTCGGTGCACAAAGATTGATTCGGGAGGCGAACAGAAAAACGGAAGAGTCTCTTTCCACAGGACCTTATTTAGGGGGGAAAAAAAATTCGAATTAATTCTAATTCTTGGAAAAAAAACAAACAAACAAACAAAAAAAAAAAACCCTGACGGTCCTTTATCTACCTTCATACATTACAATCTGAACATAATTGTAAAGCGATGCGTCATAATAAAATATATGAAAAATGTAAAGCACGCCACCTCCAGGAATAAAAGAAAATAAAGAATAAATCATTACACATGCCTAATATTTGGTAAATGTTTTTTTCTTTTTTTCTTTTACTGCTACGGATTAAAAACACACGACATATTTGTTTCATTCTTTCCCCAAAGTCTACATCCTTCGGTGCACAGAGCCGGAATTCTTTTTTATTATTATTATTAATAATATCTCACTGTAAATGTTAGAAATGAAACTTTAGGAAATCTGGAACTCTCGTCCTCCTGAGAAACGTAGCCAGGTCCGTTTTAGACAAATGAGCGAAAATAAAGAAACAAAGTTGCTTCATCCACAGAAATCAGAATCCACACAGCTGCATGAAAAGGCGTACAATCGAAACAAACAACAACAAAAAAATAGAATTTAAAATGTTTCCATGTTTTTATGTCTTTGTTTAAAAAAAAAAGAAAAAAAAAAAGAACTCTTTCGATGGAAGATGAAATTGTAGTAAATTTACGTTTTTAAAAACTGTAAACGTCGAGAGAAAAAGAAAAAAAAATTGTACAAACTACACACAAAAAAAAAACCCTGGAAAAAACACTGTATAAACAAACAAACAGAAACGGTAGGCACCTCTAAAAACGTGTGAATAAAATCGCTCGTTAGCAAATAAACAATTGAAAGCACAATCGTTTTACGAACGCGAGTTTCGCAAAATGTTTTTGTTTTTTTTTTTGTTCTTTTCTCTCCCTCCATTTTTTTGCCTTTTTTTTGTTCTTCTCTTTTTAATAAATCAATAAAACGGTGACGGTGCAAAACTCCTGCTAACAACCGACGGCATAATAAACATGACATTTTAATAAACATCCTTGAGTAAACATGAACACGTGAATCGTCTACCCTAGATTTAGTTCGTTCTTTATGTGAAGTGAGAAGAGAAAACAGTGCAAGGCTGGATTACATTAACAATAAGATTGAAGAAATAAACAAACAGTCAAAAACATATACAAATGCTAAAAAATTAAAATAAAAAATAATGATCTAAAGTTTTATTTGATTAATGCTTGTTTTTTTTTTGTTGTTTTTTTTTTTTTAAAGTTCATTTACATTATCGAAGCAAACAGTTCACATTACATTATTGGCAATCTCTGGTTCAAGTATTGTAGTTTGATATGTTTTATATATATAATTTTTTTTGTAATAAAAGAAATTGTCTGAAACTTTCAAAGAAATAAAAAATACTCTTACGGAATTTGGAAAGAATTAAACAATTAAACACAATAAAAAGGAAAAAAAAAAAAAAAAAAGTAGTAACCAGTGATTCGTTCCAAATGATTCATCCCTTCAAAATGAAT
>JACRUU010000029.1:10905809-10930809 GCA_030449085.1 Kryptopterus vitreolus
CAAACACGTAGATCCTCACGCCGAGAATCTTCTACACTCATGTTTGATCGAAATCTTTTTTGTGTGTGTGTGTAACTTTTCATCATTGTAGTAAAATTTCGGAGGGAAACGCATCTCTGATTGGCCCCCCCCCCCCCCCCCCCGTTTCCCTCGTCGAAATCGTTGGCTCAGTAACTCAGATACAAAACGTTCTCAACATCTTTTATAAAACATAACGTTAAAAAAAAGGAGATACTTTAAGGCTGATACGTTTCCGAAGGGGGGAGGGGCAGAAAAAAAAAATCTCGGAGAAGATTAAAGCAAGAGTTGTGAAGAGACAGCAAGGCTGTTTTTTTCTTTTCTTCCATCTTTCTTTTTTTTTGTATATATATAAATCTTGATTCCACCTTCTTTTTGCAGCCAAAAAAAAAAAAGAGAGCGGGATCCGAGTTTGTCCCTTCAGTCAAGTCCGGGATTCTTTTTCCAGTATGTAAACCTACTTCTAATTTTCTACGTCTAATTCAAAAATGAAAGAAAAAAAAAAAAAGTTCCAGGTAAAGTGATTATCCTCACACTGATGATTACTTCTTTCCTTTTCCGTTGCCGCTCTTCTACATGTTCTCTCCGTTCAGCAGGTCTCCGGGGAGCAGGGTGTTGGCGGGGACCGGGCTCCCCATCACGCGACTTTCTTCCGCGTTTATCGGCCCCCACAAACTAGAGTACGGCTGCTGGACGCCGCCCCACAGAAGCTCCGCCCCGGTCCCGTTGGCTCCGCCCCCGGGGTTACTGCCCCCCTTAGTCGTGGATGTGCCCCACTGCCCGAGGGCCGGGTGGGAGGAGCTACTGGAGGGCGGGAACGATTGCGCCTGAGAGAAAAAACGAGTCACTTCCTCCTCTCCGGCAAACTCCGCCAGGATGGTGGTGTTACCCAGAACGCACCTGGGCAAAAAAAGAGGGGGCGGGGCATATCACATGTTAAACAGACAGAGGGGGGGGGAGGGAGGGGGGGGGGGGGGGGGGGGGGGGGGGGGGTACAAGCAGCGAGAGACATACTTGAACAAATACAAAGTTTGTGTGTATACTCATATTAGTGTGTGTGTGTGTGTGTGTGTGTGTGTGCGCGTGTGTGCGCGCGTGTGTGTGTGCGTGTGTCTCTCACATGTGCAGTGATTTCTGAGCTTTAGCTGCTTCTTCTTTGGAGCTGTAGCGCACCAGCGCGTTCCCCTGTGGCAGACTGAGGTGGAAGGTAATGAGAGGACCGTGCTGCATGCACAGAGTTCTCAAAGTGGAACCATCGATCTGTAACACACACACACACACACACAACACACACACACACACACACACACACACACAATCACTACACCGACTCTCTTATAGCAGTCCTGCCTGGACTCCAAATCAGGGACAAATTGCATTTACCTGAGGAGTGAGATTCCGCAGCACAAGCCAGCTACTGGTCCTGCTGGAGCTCTCAGAATTCCACCCAGCGCTCTCTGAGAGAGGCAGAGAGAGAGAGATGAGAGAGAGAGAGAGAGAGAGAGAGAGAGAGAAAACGGTTAATATGAAGACATGATTTTTTTAAACTTAAATAAATAAATACAAGGAATGAAGAGAGAGGGGAAGAGCAAGAGAGCATGAAGAAAAAAAAAGGGAAAAATGAAAGAGAGGGGAAATGACGGGAGGATGGTAAAGAATGCAAAAAGAGAGGACAGGGAGAATGTAAAGCGAGGGAAATAATAATGAGAGGAGAAAATAAAGGAGAGAGGAGGGTAAACCTGTGTTGTAGTCTCTGCTCCAGCTGTTGTTTAGAGCTCCGGGCGTCCAGTTATTGTTGTGTTTATTATTAGTGAGACCAGGCGGGGGGCGGGGCACTGATCCAGAACTCCGCCCACCCACGGGAATCTTCCACATTTCGTTGGAGAGCGAGGCCTGAGTGTGTGAGACGGAACCTGTAGACCAGGTGGACTTCATGTCTAACAGTTTACCTGCACGAGACGGAGAGGAGACGTCAGGCCAAAGTACACACCACATGTCTGTCTGTCTGTCCAGATCACTTGCTATTTGTCTTTCTGTTTATGTGCCTACCTGTCTGTCTCTCTGTCTGCCTATTAGTTTGTCTGGTCATCTAGCTCTCAGTTTGTCTGCCTGCTCTCATCTGTCTGCCTGCATCTCTTTTGTCTGCCTGCATCTCTTAATCTGTCTGCCTGCATCTCTTAATCTGTCTGCCTGCATCTCTTTTAATCTGTCTGCCTGCATCTCTTTTAATCTGTCTGCCTGCATCTCTTTTAATCTGTCTGCCCGCATCTCTTTTAATATGTCTGCCCGCATCTCTTTTAATCTGTCTGTCTGCCCGCATCTCTTTTAATATGTCTGCCCGCATCTCTTTTAATATGTCTGTCTGCATCTCTTTTAATATGTCTGTCTGCATCTCTTTTAATCTGTCTGTCTGCATCTCTTTTAATCCATCTGACAGGCTGTCTCTCTCTCTCTCTCTCTCTCTCTCTCTCTCTCTCTCTGTCTCTCTCTCTCTCTCTCTCTCTCTCTCTCTCTCTCTCTCTCTCTCTCTCTCTCTCTCTCTCTCTCTCTCTCTCTCTCTCTCTCTCTCTCTCTCTCTCTCTCTCTCTCTCTCTCTCTCTCTCTCTCTCTCTCTCTCTCTCTCTCTCTCAGATCTCCTAAACAGGATTATAGCAGAGCTGTACACACGGTCACACACACCTCCATTTCTGTCCCGCAGCAGGTAGCGATTTACGTCCTGTATGTTCGTGTTGATTGTGGGGCAGCCGGAAACACTTCCTGGGGTCACATTGGGGTCAGACTCGGGGTCGATATTCTGCAGTCCTTTCCAGGGAACTCCAGGACAAAACTCTGAGACAAAACAAAAACAAAGATGAAGAATGATCTAGAACTCTCAGTGTGTCTCAGTGTGATTCTTCACTGCAGCTCTGTTACCCGGAGGCCAGTTGACGTTCGTCCCGTTGGTCAGCTTGTCGCTAGTGTTTTTACCCGGGGGCCAGCTTTCCGGTGCCCCCAAGGGGCTGCTGGGAGATTGGCAGCTGGACATCAGGCTATACGGAGTGAAAGAATCCTCAATCACCGGTTTAATGTTGGCAGTGTGACTCGAGGAAGGAGCACCTGAGAGACAACACACCAACACTCATGTTTACTGACAAAAAATAATAATAATAACAACAATAATAAATCAGGACTTCATTATTTCACATCGTTTCATATCATTTCCCCTTTAAAAAGTATTCGGGACCTGAAATAAGATTATTCATGAATTAACTTATTTTCCAACAGACTCGCTTTAAACCTAATTTATTAATATATATTTAATATGACTATTTATTGCCATTATATGGTTATATTATGGGGATGGGGATATTATGGGATGTGGATTGTATGGGGATATTATGGGATGTGGATATTTCTAGGATAGGGATATTATGGCATGTGGATTGTATGGTGATATTATGGGATGGTGATATTATGGTTATATTATGAGGATGGGGATATTATGAGGATAGGGATATTATGGGATGTGGATTGTATGGTGATATTATGGGATGGGGATATTATGAGATTGGGATATGAGGATAGGGTTATTATGAGGAAGGGGAAATTATGGGATGTGGATTGTATGGTGATATTATGGTTATATTATGAGGATGGGGATATTATGAGGAAGGGGATATTATGGTTATATTATGAGGATAGGGATATTATGGGATGAAGTTATTATGAGGATAGGGATATGATAGTATGAGGATATTATTGACAGTCAATCAGACGTACTGGAGCTGGTGTTGGTGCTGATGGAGTCGATGGAGCTGGTGTGAGTCCACTGCGATAAGCGAGACTGAGGCTGGGGCGGAGCGTCCTTCAGAGCATCCATGCAACCTACACCCACACTCCCATTCAATCCCGCTGTACATAAGCACACACACACACACACACACACACACACACACACACACACACACACAACATATACCCAATTATATATTGAGAGTTTTTGTTATATGCAAGAGAAATATTTCAGGCACTTCAGGAAACCAGAGCGTGATTCACTTACACAGAGGATAAGAGGTGAAGGAGCTGGGAGATGTGTGTGGCTCTTTGGTGTGAAGGTCAGACATGGAGAGGCCTGAAGGAGCCTGAGAGTTTCCTGGGAAGGTGTCCAGGTTTGATTTGCCGAGGCCAGGGTAAGAGTGAGAAGACGATGCTTGGTTCTGCTGCTGCTGCTTCATCAGCAGGGCCTGAGCTAACTGCCTCTGGTGCTGCTGAATCTGCTGCTGCATGTTCGAGATTGTACGTGCAACCTGCACAGAAGAAAACAGGAGGAGATTATACGCGTGTATGAATGGATGGTGGAAGTGAAATAAATGATGGTTTATTTAAAGGGTCGAGGAGGAAAGTTGAGGTATTTCTAAGCAGAAACGAAAATCCGGCGTGGAAAATTCTGGAAAACAGCAGGGGTGGAAAAATGTTTGGTATGCAAATAGGTTTGGAATAATATGTAGGAGAAATAAATATCCGCGACCCATGGGGGGAATTAAATACGAAAATGAAATATGTTGAGAATTAAATGTGATTCAGAAGCATAAATGAAAAATGTGTGTGTGTGTGTGTGTGTGTTTTTCCTCACTTGCTGCTCCTGTTGTCTAATGGGACCAGAAACATTCCGCTGAGCTTGCATCATCTGCTGCTGAATCTGCAAACGCTGATATGCCTGCGAGAGAGAGAGAGGGGGAGAGAGAGAGAATGAGACAAAAAAAATACCCTGCTCGATAATGCAACATTACCATTAGAGAGAAAACGTGTCACACTTTATGCGTTTCTAAACACCAGGATTCACAACCAGATAATAGAAACAATATGTGTATGTATATGTATGTGTGTGTGTGTGTGTGTTCATATATACATATATAAAGACAGCCATTACGATAGCGGCCTCTAGAGGCGAATCTGATACCCATGCTGTTTGTTTTTTTTTTCCTGGGAGACTACATGGAGAGTGGATAATTTAGCAATTATACCAATATGTATATCATTCATTCATTTATTTATTCATCTTCTACCTCTTTATCTGATCTTCCCTCGGGTCACAGGGAGCCTGTGTATCTCAGGCGTCTATGGGCATTAAGGCAGGATACACCCTGGATGGAATGCCAACCCATCACAGGACACACACACTCACATTCACACACATTCATACATTAGGGACAATTTTCCAAGATGCCAATCAACCTACTGTGCATGTATCTGGACCGGGAGGAAACCAGAGAACCCAGAGAAAAAAACCCTGAGGCACGGGGAGAACATGCAAACTCCACACACACATGGGAATCGACGGGAATCGAACCCGGACCCTGGCAGTGTGAGGCGAATGTGCTAACCAGTAAGCCACCATTCCCCATATGTATATCAATACAATTAAATTTATACATAAATATTTTCATATTTAGGACATCTTTATCACAGAGATTAAAAGACAGTACAGAGTAATTAAGTTCAGTACTTTCTTACATAATTTGTTTTTTTATAATAATAAAAAAATACAG
Source organism: Kryptopterus vitreolus (assembly GCA_030449085.1). NCBI lineage: Eukaryota > Metazoa > Chordata > Actinopteri > Siluriformes > Siluridae > Kryptopterus > Kryptopterus vitreolus. The sequence goes on from JACRUU010000029.1 coordinate 10,911,356, forward strand.
TAACCAGTAAAAAAAAAAAAAATCGTTGGTTGATCAATAGGTTGTCGCGAGGACGATCCAAATCACTATCCGTAAAATCCCTACCAGTCTACTAATACCCGACCTCTAGTTATCCACGTAACTTACATATTTATTCCTTATTTATTGTGTAATATCTGTCATCATCATACTAATAATGCTCCTCTAATAGACTCCTGGAAAGTGAAGCCATAACTTGTCCATAAGGCGCAAAACAAGTCTAGGAAAATAGTAATAAATAATAAACACTCAACAATAATACTCTGGAACATGTTTATGTTACATACTCATTTATAGAAAGGAATAAATGTTTGGGGACCCCCGGTGTACAGTATATTTGAGATAAGATAGTAGGCTGATTTGAAGAGATAAATCATTATCATCATTTAAATGTATTTTCCCTCCTATTTTGTGCCGTATGGATAAAACAATGTTCTGAATAATTTTAGTATATACAGTGGCAAGAAAAAGTACGATTGTGTTCAATAAAGACAAGAAAGATTGTATTTTTTTGGTGTTATTATTTTTAGACACATTGTGTGTTTGTCAATACCAATGAATTAGATGAAGATCAGATAACATTTTATGACAAATTTATTCAGAAAACCATGAAATTCCAAAAGGTTCAAATACTTTTCCTTGCCACTGTGTATATATATATATATAAATATATATATAAAAGGCTAGCAGTGATATGATCCATATATTATCCGTTATCCTGATTATCCTTATCCTATCATTTCTCTCAGTCTTCCCATCACTCCCTCCGTCCTTCTTTCATTCCCTCTCTCACCATCTGCAGTTGTTGGAGTTGGTAGAGCAGGGTCATCTGTTGAGGATTTATCGGTGAGGTTAAAAGTGCAGGATTCAGGCCAATGTTTTTTGCTGCAAACTGCAAGAGCTGTGCTTGAACCTGAACGTCAGGAAGAGACGAGAGACAATTGAGAATCATAGTCACTGACAGAGTTTCTGAAGGGGGGGGGAGAAAAGAGAAAAAAAGAAAAGAAAAAATACAGTGATAGGATGTGGTATGACTGGCAATAAAATGCTGTGACACGGATGTTTACATTGACGTTTACGGCATTTGGCAGACGCCCTTATCCAGAGCGACTTACAACTGAGCAATTGAGGGTTAAGGGCAACTAGTGGCAGCTTGGTGGTGGTGGTGGGGGGTTTGAACCCATGATCGTCAGTACAGCTCAGGTAAAACCCTAGTTTGGAATTCTGGTTATCATAACAGTTTAAATGAAACTCTGAGCCAGGTTCTGAGTTCGGAGAGTCAGGATAAGAAAGAGGTTGGGTGGGAATTTTTGGTGTAAGAAGAAAAAAAAGAAACATATTTAACACACCTGAGGGGAGAGAAACTGAGGCACTTGAGCACGTAGTGGGGGATGATGGGCGGAGTTTAGTGCTTGAGGGGGTGGAGCTCTGGATTGTGCTGCTCCATTGCTGCCAAACATTCCGTTCATCTATAAAAGACAAGTTTTTCATTCACAAAATTACAAATAAAAGAACGATATTAAACACACACATTTGCGCAATTGTTATTAAGACTTACTTGTCTGCTGTTCAAGTTCTGCATTAGTCCTGGTGAGACTCCACCCATTCCATGGTTAGAAAGGCTGCTATTGGTCAGTTTGAGGCCAGGAGAATGAATAAAGGGTGATGTGGGGGTGTCATCTGATAAACCGCCATCCTTATAAACACACACAGCAGAAAACAGGAAAACTTGGGTCAACTCAGGACATGCTTTTACCCCTGCAGACTGTGTTAGAGTGTGTGTGTGTGTGTGTGTGGTACCTTGTCCAGAAAGGCATTTCGGTCCAGTGACGCATCTTTTGAGAGGTTTGGAGGACGGCACAACAGAGTCCTCATCCCTCGCTTTTCTCCATCGCTCTTTTTCTCCAACAGAGCACCTAAACACAGACAGAAAAATGAGCCAAAATGTGTGTGAGTGTGTGTGTGTGTGTGTGTGTTTGTAAATATGTATGAGTTTGGCACTTACTCATTGCTTGGTCCAGATTCATGTTGTTACTTCTCAGTGCCTCCTCTGCAGGATCCCTCTGAAACACACACACACACACACACACACACACACACAAATGAAATACATAACAAATTAACAAACATGGCTAAAATAAATGAAAAATGGATTTAAAGAGAATTTAAGGCGGTGATTAAAGGATTGACAATTCAGGTGAATTTTAAATAAAGATAGAAAATAGAAAAAGTGAAAATTTAAGATTAGATTTAATGCAGATTTAATGTAGGGTTGAAAGCGGTTTTAGCCTGATGCTCAGAGCACCATCTAAAGAGGATTTAAGGCAGTATTTTGGATGCTGGTAAGACATATTTAAGGTGGAATGTCAATTATTTGTGAGGTAAAAATGTATTTTAGAATGTGGATACTTAGTATATTTTAATCTGGATATAAAAGGGCATTTAGGAGAGAATTAAGGTTATGTCAGAAACAACATGGGCTTGCAAAGGTATTTAAGGAGGTATCAAATACAAATAAGACTTTACACGTCTATATTTTCATGGAACAAGCGTATAAAGTTCTATTTCTTTTTCCAGTTTATATTTGCAATAGGTGAATCTTTCACATGAACACCATGAAGATTGGATTATGATTATTCCGCAACTTACGGGAAAGCCCATGTCCGTCAGTTGTTTGATCAGTCGGTTCATGATCCAAACTTCGTCCTGTTTGGTCGGGATTTTGCCCTGAGAAAGTAAAACAAAGACACACAATGAATTCATAATTAATTATGAATTCATAAATAAAATGAAATGACTACAAAGAAAAATATAATAAACACAAGCAATTTCAACATATCGCACATTTAAAATCACTTAACAAGCCAATATTAGAATTTTTGTTTACTGTAGAATTTAATGCAAAGAAATAAACATATATATCAATAAAATAAACCTAAAAAATAATATTTCTGTCCTGAAGATACTGTTATACTTTTTGAACCCTAGAAACACACATAAATGTAGAGCCTTTTTAAGCCAATGTGTCACCACATGATGTTTATGAAGGTCTATAAACAACAAATCAAACCTTCTGGAGTCCTTTCTTGGGCTGATTCCAGGAACCACAAGAAGAATTGTTGTCCTGGGAGGTAGGGCTAGTCCACATGTCCCCATCCTCAGCCTCCCATTGGTTGCTACTAACACAAAGCTCCTCGCCACCAGACCCCCAGCTGTCTTGCATAGATTTGGGAGCTGTTATAAAAAAAAAAAAAAAAAAAAAGAAGTCACTTTTCTTAAGAAATGGGCCATGGTGGCTTAGTGGTCAGTACATTCGCTTCACGCCGCCAGGGTCCGGTTCGATTCCCGTCTCGGCCATGTGTGTGTGGAGTTTGTGCATGTTCTCTCCGTGCCTCAGGGGGTTTTTCTCCGGCTTCTCCGGTTTCCTTCCGGTCCAAAAACATGCACAGTAGGTTGATTGGCACCTTGGAAAATTGTCCCTAGTGTATAAATGTGTGTGTGAATGTGTGTGTGTGTGTGTCCTGCGATGGGTTGGCATTCCATCCAGGGTGTATCCTGCCTTAATGCCCATAGATGCCTGAGATAGGCACAGACTCCCTGTGACCCGAGGGAAGATCGGATATAGCGGTAGAAGATGAACGAATGAATGAATGAATTTCCTTAAGAAACAGTTAAACATGTATTGGATTTATAGCCCAACCACCAGGGGTCAGTGTGGTTGAAAAACATCATTACCCTGCTTTGAAATAGCAGATCTCACCTGGTTTGGAGGGTCCTGTTCCTCTGCCAAAGGATCCACTGGATTCGTGGCTGTTTTCGCCCCAGACTCCAGCTGGTTTGTGTGACTTCCCCCAGGCAGCGGTGCCGTTATCCACCGGGGTGTTTGAAGAATCCGGTTCCCCCCAGGACTCGGGTTTGGGCTGAACGTTTGGAAGCTCCCCCCATCCTGCAAACAAACAGCCTGCTTACTTCCTTGCAAGTAAGGCTAGTCATACTGTTCCATATGTAGGCCATTCACACATCTCATCTACTTAGTTTTTATTAAAATAAACAATGTTTTGTCTGGAGATTGTCTTATTTACACTTAGTGAAGTGAATTAATTTGACATCAAATGGTTTCAGAGGGTTTTTTTTTCCTCTTCATGTTCGTCTTTTGAGGCGATTTTCAGTTACCGAAAATGTAGCGCTTTAAAAATGCTTTGCAAAGAGGATGAATTTTAGTCACGGCCGCACAGAAAGTAAACAAGCGGTGGGTGGAATTTAAGTGGGTCGAAGCATCTTACATTTTATTTGCGTGAAGTAAAATGTTCTAACTTTTAAAAACGATATAATAATAATGTTTTCAATTATATAGTTGGGGGCACGGTGCCTTACTGGTTAGCACGTTCGCCTCACACCTCCAGGGTCCGAGTTCGATTCCCGCCTCGGCCACATGTGTGTGTGGAGTTTGCATGTTCTCCCTGTGCCTCAGGGGGTTTTTCTCCGGGTTCTCCGGTTTCCTCCCCGGTCCAAAAACATGCACGCTAGATTGATTGGCACCTTGGAAAATTCTCCCTAGTGTGTGAATGTGAGTGTGTATGCTCTGTGATGGGTTGTCATTCCATCCAGGGTGTATCCTGCCTTAATGCCCATAGACGCCTGAAATAGGCACAGGTTCCCCGTGACCCGAGGGAAGATCGGATAAAGCGGTAGAAGATGAATGAATGAATTATATAGTTTGGGGCGAAGTGGCACTCGAATGAAATTCCATACTTTTTTCGGAATTTTCCAAAATGAGGAAAAACCCTGCACAAACCTAAAGCTATGTCTTATAATGAAGTGTTCCATCTTTCATCTCTCTGTGCCCGATACGAGAAACGAAAACTTCCTCTGTGACCTGGCACCCGAGGGTTTGTTTGCATCGTTCTGTAGAAAAATAAACGCCGTAACACAATCTGATCGACGCGAAATGAAGCACAGAGCTCGCTCTCAGGAAACAGAGGGGTTTAAAAAAAATAAATAAAACAGACAGCAAACGTCTTTGTCTGCCGTCGTTACTGAACGCTGCCAAGAACAGAAATAGAAAGCTTTCATGGGGCCGGGAGCAGGGCCCGAGGGCCGAATCTGTAGAGCCAAACACAAGGCGGACGTGTCTTTTTAACAGCAGGACGCAGGCCAGCTGGCAGCAAAGCGGCGCGCAAAGTGCATGCCATCACACGGTTCTGTTCAAGCTCTGAAACCAAGCGTCAAGCTCACAGGTATAATTCCAGCAAACTGCAGATTTTGTAGCTCATTTCTGATTAGTCAGGAGGCATTGATTAGTCTTCTTTAACAGTAGCTCTACATATTTTATATAGATGGCGGGGGGGGGGGGGGGGGGGGGTACTGTCTGGAGAATGATTTTATATGCATGTAAGGGGTTTTATCTCCAACTAGTAGTATGTTGTACTTGTGCTAATCAGTACACAATGGTTTACTTCCTGAACAAAAACTTCACTTCACTTCACTTACCTGGGTTCACCTTGGGCATCCTATTCTGAGGAGGTCCTAGCTGGGCTGAAGAAGCACTGTTGTTGCCCTCAGAGTGGTTGGAAGTCTGAGCATGGCTGTGATGGTTAGGCCCTGTGTGGTTGATGCTGTTGCCCCCATTGTTGCTGGGAGGTGGGTTGCCCTGGGAGGTGGGGTTATTTCTGTCCCACATGTTTACACAGGTTCTGTAAGATTTTGGGTCTCCCCAAGTCGCAGTTCCATCATCAATCTCCATTTTCCTTCGGATTGAGGAAGGGGAAGGCTCTTCCCAGCCTGTAGAGTCATCCCCTGGATCCTGCCTTCCTGCTGACCTCCAGCTAGTACCACTCTGCTTCACAGAGTTTGGGCCATTCCAAGACCCCATGGATTCTTGAGGATTTTTTCCACCCCAACCCTGGACAGGACCATTGGAGCGTTGGGAGTCGCGCCAATTTTCCCCTCCGGGTGGAGCCGTTTTTCCCCAGCCCTTCTGGGATTCCTTCCAGCTCCCTCCATCTCCATCCCAAGAGGAACTGCGAGAATCTTCCATCCTCCCATCTGAAGGCTCTCCCCACTCTCCACTTGCATTCTTTCCCCAGCCAGAGGAAGAAATGGACCCATTTCCACTAGGCTGCTTTTTCATTTGGGAAGTGCCATCATCCCAAGTTGACTTGTCCTCAGATCCCCAAAACTGCCCACTTGTACCATTGGTGCTGGGGGAATCGACAACTGGCTCGCCCCAATTACCAACTGAGCCGTTAGATGCTTTCTTATTAGCAGGTGGCTCTCCCCACCCAGGGTTTGTCTGATTTGTGGGCGAGGACGATCCTCCCCAGCGTGGTGTCGGCATTACTCTGGAAAGTCCCTCAGTTTTGCTCCCAGACTCCATCCTAGGAGGCACATTTAGATTGGGATTGGCACATCCTGCATGAGGTGGGGATCCAGCTGAAGGTGCATTAGAGGAGTTACCCCACGATTCAGTGCCACCCTCATCCTTTGGGCCAAGATTTTCATCCATTTCCCAGACGGTGTGCTGCCGGACAGGGGTTTGTCCCCAACCGGAGTTGCACAGCACACGAGGATCAAGGTCTGGCCTTGGCAAGAGTGGTAGGTCCATGCTGGAGGATCTTTCTCTCTGTCCTTCGTGTCCTTCACTGCTGTCCTTGCTACCTTCACTGCCTGGAGCATCAGTCCCCCAGGAATTCATCGACTCCTGAGTCTGACCATCATTCCCCTCCCAACCAGTACCTTTAGTACTTGAAGGTTTGTTCCAGTGGCCCCAGTTTGCATCACCACCCCGCTGTCCCCAAGAGGACATGCCTCCAGAATCCCAGCCTGAGTCTTTTGATTCTCCACTCTTGCTGTCTCCATTACCCCACCGAGAACCAGCACTGTCACCAGTCGCTGACTCCGTGGGAGACTGGCTCATATTTCTCCCCCAGCTGTCCCCAGGACTCATTGGCTCTGTCTTAGTGTTCAGTCCCTCAGTTTTAAGGTTTGAGGGTTCCATGCTGAAGGTCATGCTTGTTGGGGACTGATGCTGCTCTGGGGTGTCTGGGTTTCCCCAGGCGCAGTCTCCTACAAGGTTTCCATTTCCGTTAGAGCCTTGAATAGGTGCAACACCTCCCGGGCCGCAGACACTGGATGGGACAGAACTTGTTCCACCTCCCATACTTCCAGGCCTGGACCCCACGTCTGGACCCTCATGTCCAAGGATAGGCCAAGCGGCAGGGTTGGCGCTTGGGTTTAAGTTTATATTCGAAGAGCCCCAATTGGACTGGCCTCTGGTACCCATTGACAAATCAGATTTGCCCTCTGAAGCCCAACCCCTGTTGGGGCCACCCTGACTAGAGAACATACTTGAGGAGTGATTAACACTTGCTTTGCTGATTGGGTAGTGGCTGTGCTGGCTCGCTCCTGTCGCCATACTCATGCTGCTATTCAGAAAGGGTCAGCATCCGAGACACATCCTAATGACTCAGAGGGAACTGGAAGTTGTAGTGTACTTTTCATCAATAATCACTTGATAGCAATTGATACGGCTGCCGAGGGTGGTGCTGGTGGTGCTGCCCCAGGGGCAAATTCTCATGCTGTGTTCCCTGGTCACTCTGTATGGGCAGAACTGTAAAGAAAAGGCAAAACAATAATCAGATGCATGGAACCCCGGGGTCTATACAATATAGAATAAACAATAACAACAACATGAGGCACCAAGATTATTAAAACGACCAAGACATGGGAATCTGAATTAATAAAATCTCAGCCAGCATATCTGTTGAAAAAAAAAAAGGCTTGACAGTGATCTATAACTTATTCGTCACACATGCCATGGAATATGGAAGGGCTCCCATTATACACATATATACATATATATACACACACACACACACACACACACACGCATCTGACATTTTCAGAAGCATCTGGAAAAGAAGCACCATTACTCAATTCTGTCCCAGACCTGCACGGAAAGCTGAAGTGGAAACGGAGGTTCATTTATTTGCATGAAACCGAGAGCGGTCCCTCATCAATCATTCCGCACATTACGCTAGCTCGATAGGAAAGCCAGAACCACGTTGCTACTGCTGATCACCGTAGGCTCAGAGAGATCGGAATCAATGTGTAGTTTACTTCTCGGGCAGCGTAATCAATCACGACCCGGCGGGTAATCAATAGTGTTGTGGAATGATGGCGGAAAAGAGGCTGGAAGGCATCGATCTCAGAATGCAAACGAGAGGCAGAGCGAGACAGCGTGCGTTTACTTCCCAAAAGGCAAAATTCTATTTATTATTCATTAATTAATGCATAAATTTGTCTTTTTTTTTTTTTGGTAGAGCTAGCTACATTAATGTTTGTTTTGTTCCGTCTTACCTTCAGGCCTTGTTCTATTAAAGACGCATAATTTAATGCAACCAATCCGTTGTACTCTACGTTTTACGTCAGGCAAAAATAATAACATTAATAATAATAAAACCACACCAAACCACACCAGGAGACGCGTGCAGCCTGAACCCCGGAGCTCTTGCCCTCGTACGAAACGTCACTTGTGCAACAAGGTTCACGACACAAGTCATCCGATCAAAATTCCTCAGTATGTACAAAAAGAAAAAAAAAAAAAAAAAAAAAAAACACGTATTGGGAAAGGAACACCATCCAAATGTATGTGGATTACTGTATACGCAGCCTTCACAATCCTGAGCCCGAAGCCGGAGCTAATCGGTAATCACAACAAATCCAGCTTTGATTGGTCAAACGCTGGCCTCGGAGCAGAGCTCAGACTTCGACAAAAGAACACTTCACGTGCCGTTGCATATTTCTTTCGGAAAAACCAACCTGGGATCAAGTGGCTCTTTGAGGGGGAAAAGCAGTGGCTTTTTGGCGGGGTCAGGGGGGGGGCGGGGGGTTGTTCAGGCAAGGCGGCTGCACGGGTCGAAACGAGTTAAACAGCTTGGAAATCCTTCGCCTCGATTCCACATGCAAAACCCGAAATGCCCTCGGAGTAGCAGCGCTGGCATCCGTTCAGCACCTCGTCCTGCGCTCGAACCATACGCCTGGAGTTTTCATGGATGGCTACGAAACCTGGAATTCCGAGACGATCCGAGAGAGCGCCGTCTTTTCCTGGCTGTCCCTCCGAAAAAAACACGACGCCATTTTATCGGGGCTGAAACGCTGCCAAGAGAAATGGGCTTTCGGTCTCAATCGCTCTCTTTCTCTTCCCCCTTTTTCTCCGTGTCCTCACACACTCCTCACTCCTCTCTCTCTCTCTCTCTCTCTCTCTCTCTCCTTTCCTCCCGTCTCACTTACAAGGACACGGAAACAAACACACACACACACCATGATAAATTAATCATGTGCTCTACACCAGCATTGGTTAGTGTTTTTTTTTTGTTTGTTTTTTTTAAACTTCCTTGTTTGGGTTGTAAAGGACTCGGGGGGGGGGGGGGGGGGGGGGGGGGGGGGGGGGGGGGGGGATGAGAGAGTGGTGGGAATGTGTGTTGTACCTGGACCTCAAGAGAGCTGCTGGAATGAACACGCTACGCAAAAGAGGGTGGTTTTATTCCCAGCTTTCTGAGCTTCATGGTGAAACGGTGCCAAGAAAGTGTGTATGTGTGTGTGTGTGTGTGTGTGTGTGTGTGGTGTGTGTGTGTGTGTGAGAGAGATTAAAATGAAAAGATATATTGCCATATTCATCTTCAGGGTTCATAAGCATCAATTGCCAATAACCTTCATGCTACAAAAACGCACATAAACCCAATGTTTTGATACCATTCGCCCATTTTCTTTGTGTTGCACTGGTTTCTTGTGTTGTCTCAGATTTGTGATGTCACTAAATAACCTTAATAGCCGGCCACATTCAATATGCAAATGAGCCGGTATATAAGCAGAAATACCATCATCACTCCACAGTGGGCACGACCAGTTAATCTGCACTGATAAATATCGACTAATATCCATACTGATAGTTTTTCCTGGTCGCATCTCATACAGTACCAGAGCACCCTCTAGAGGTGAAACACTGACACCACATGCTCAAGTTAGTTAAAAGATAAAAGATAAAAGGAACTTTGTTTAGTAAATGTTAAAATGAATAAACAATACTTATAAAGGATTTAATAGCTTTGTTTAAATGTTACAAATATAAATCATACAGCATCCAGGAAGGATGGTTCCTGGATGGTACCGGAACGACACGTCAAAACCGTGCTTACATCATTTCCGGTTTCGGCCAATCAGCTCCTGCTTTCCTACTGGCAAATCAGCTTTAGTTCACTCATTCCTCAATAGCCAATCGGATTTCCTGCCAGTTCCCTTTCCTCTCTAGGCCAACCGGGCTGGATTTCCTGTTTCTCTCGACCAATCAGTTTCTCTCATCCATTGGCCACCGAGCACAGCTACAGGTTCATCAACCAATCAGAAAATAACTTCTTTTAACATCCATTCTATCGTCGTATCGCTATCGACTCAATTAGCCTGATCGGCCCTTATCCAATCAGATCCTTGTTCAGCCTCGCCCAATCAGCGTTTTGTTCAAGCCTCATGGCGTACCATATCCACCCCGTTAACTGCCAATAAGCTTGACCTGCTTGTCTCCTGATGACCAATCAGACGTCTCGGTGGTCTTTGTGACCCCCCCCCCTCTCTCCGCCCCTCTCCCCCTGTCGCACTCATTGTGCTCATTGTTCAATTCTGAATAAATTACAGCCGGAGTGCAGACGCTGGGACTTATGGGAGATTTTCTCACACTCCGTTGCCCCTGAAATGCCCAACAAAACCCCGATTCCGCCTCCCCCCCCTTCCACTAACCAGCCCGTTAACCCCACCCCCTCCGTCTGTCTGCCTGCCGCATTAATACCTCTCCCCCTCGTTCTGCCCTTCCCCCGACTCGCTTTTCTCATCTCTGCATTTCTACTGCACACACACACACACACACAATAAATTCCTCATTTCATTACTCTGTGTGTGCGCGTGTGTGTGTGTGTGTGTGTAGCTTTGAAAATTTATTGCATCTTTCCCCATCTGTCTGTTTCTATACATCTCTCTCCTTCTGTCTCTCCCCCCCTTTCAGTCTCACCTCCTATCAGTCTCTCTCTCTCTCCGTCTCCTTCTTGCTGTCTATCGCTCTTTCTCTTTCTCTACTAAAACAATTTTGCAACGACAAATAAAACGTGGGGGGGGAATGCACGCTGAATGCGACCACAAAAAGCAACTTCGAGCAGTAAATATTCACAGCTCCCGTGGTGACGTTTTTTTTTAGCTACAAGTATGGACAGAGTCGTGTCTCTTCTACATGCACCTACGGGACGGGTCTCCCGTAACCCGACGCGGGGGGAAACCTCGGGAACAAAGTAGTAACCGCGGCCACGACTTGCGTCGCGGGGAAATTGGTTTCTAGCCAAACGGAGGTTCGATGGGGAAAGAAAGAGAGCGCTGACGAGTCTGTTGCTTACCGTCTACGCTGAGATTTAAGTGCGATTTTTAACACGTGACGAGTTAAAACTAACTTTGAGGTAAAGGTAACCACGAGAACAGCGTCTAGGCGCGTCGCCATGGAAACAAGCTGTAGCTACGAGGCGTGAGTCATCGGGAAAAAGCTCTTAAATCAGACTGGAAATTATTTTTATACCATGATTACAGAACACACAAGCGCATACACTGCACGGTGACTCTGTGTGTGTGTGTGTGTGTGTGTGTGTGTGTGTGTGTGTGTGTGTGTGTGTGTGTGTGTGTGTGTGTGTGTCGGTTTGCGTGCGATTTCTCCTGAATTTTCTCATCTGTTCCATAATTGATTCTGGCTTTTTCATGCATTTAGATGAACAGAAGGAGCTACAGAATTAACTCCTGTAACCTCCATTAACAAACAACGTGTACACACACACACACACACACACACACACACAGCCGTGCACAGAACTGGCAGAGATGGAGAAATAGTTGCTACAAAACAACCTACACACAAACACACACACACACACACACACACACACACACACAACTAGTGTGTCTGTATCGGACTCATTCTGTAATTTCACAACCAATCAGGTGCGGCGACACTCGCAGCTCCGCCTTGTGTTGTTAGCGACCTAATTAGCAAGCTAATCCTCCTGGAGAGGAAACCCCATCATTGTGACATTTTATACTCAGGAATCATGAAAAGCACATGTGTGTGTGTGTGTGTGTGTGTGTGTGTGTGTGTGTGTGTGTGTGTGTGTGTTGGACTTGTTAATCAGGACACTCCGACCATTAATCACCGTCTGTCTGCGCTGTAGCGCTGCGATTAGCATCACGCCTATAAATACATGTAATCCGCCGCAGGATCCGGACCGTACCTCCGGACCGATGCCTTGCTGACCGTATGCTAATACCTTCCTTCATTAGCATATTCCTCCACACTTATTAGCATAAGTGTTGGAGCCATACGTTACACGCAACATTGGAAACGCCTTTTCGCTTTCTCTCTCTCTCTTTTTGTTCCCCCTCTCGGAAACTCGTGGACGGCGTGACGTGTAAATGCGGTGTAAAACACGGCTAATTAGCATCCCGTTTGCATAGAAGTGATGAATATGCATGCGGTCATCGCGGCCAGACGTTGTATTTTTTTTAATTCTCCTTAATAAGTCAGAAGTGTCTGCGTTAGCCGGGTTTAATTACGGGATACAGATTTTCATCCAACAACTGGGAAACATGAAGCGGCTGCAATTAATTAATTAATTGAATACAAAATTTATATTAAAATGCATGTTCGATTAAAGCATACCAGAGGGGGGGGGGGATCTGAACACATATCCAATTAGAGCATGCCGCCCTGCTCTTAAGCCAATCAGAGCACAGATCCCTGCTCTAAGCCAATCGGAGCACACACTCGCATGGTCTCAGCCAATCGGAGCACACACTCGCCTGGTCTCAGCCAATCGGAGCACACACACGCCTGGTCTCAGCCAATCGGAGCACACACTCGCCTGGTCTCAGCCAATCGGAGCACACACCTCGCCTGGTCTCAGCCAATCGGAGCACACACACGCCTGGTCTCAGCCAATCGGAGCACACACACGCCTGGTCTCAGCCAATCGGAGCACACACACGCCTGGTCTCAGCCAATCGGAGCACACACACGCCTGGTCTCAGCCAATCGGAGCACACACACGCCTGGTCTCAGCCAATCGGAGCACACACACGCCTGGTCTCAGCCAATCGGAGCACACACACGCCTGGTCTCAGCCAATCGGAGCACACACACGCCTGGTCTCAGCCAATCGGAGCACAAACACGCCTGGTCTCAGCCAATCAGAGCACACCAATCTCTTTTTCTTTATCATTTTAAGGTGTTTTATCTTCTTGTAGACTTTCAGCACTCGAGGGGTTTCTAACAGAAACCACAAGGAAAAGTGCAAGAAAAAAAGCCACTGAATAACGTAAATAATCTAACAAATTTTATCTTTGTTCAAAGGTTTGTTTCAAAATCAAAAGGGAAACAAATCTACCCAGATGGGGCTCAAGGACATTCTCTAAAACCAACACACACACACACACACACACACACACACACACACATCAGTGTGTGATTCAGCATAGAACTATTCACACATATTAATCCCACATTTCTGCATTCTGATTGGTCAGGTGGTGTTGATTAATTCTCTATAGAAAATAAAACAGCAGCATGAGGACGTTTACTACATATTATTTAGAGTCTCTAGCTTTTGAGCTTTTGAAGAACAAGAGACTGGAGATAAAATAATGTAGAAGTGCTGATGAGGGAACTAAAAATGGATTTGTTTTTGCGTGGCATATCGATGGAATAATGGTGCGGTGGTGCGGTCGGGGTTTGGGAGTGGTTTGGGTAACAGTGATGGGTGGCATGCAGTTGCAGGGAAAATAAGCAGCGGTCGAGCGCTAACCGCGACTCCGCTCCATCAAGCGCTGGTTAATTACGAAATATTCAAAAACCGTATTCATATTCGATCGTATGCAAATTAGCCGCAGCACCTGCCTACTGCTGCGAGTCTGAGTGTGAGAAAGTTCATGTTCAGGAATGTTCTACTGAATACACACACCACCTGTTCCACTTTACTGTGTGTGTGTGTGTGTGTGTGTGTGTGTGTGCGCTCCGTCTGTCTCACTAAACTCCACTCAGAAGACGACGCTTTTTCTCTTTTCTTAACCTTCGACCTTCTGAACAGACACAGAGAGTTTCACACGCCCAGGGTCACGACCTTAGAAACCCATGACCTTGATTTCCAAACAGATGGAGCTGAACATCCAGACACCTCATCCATCCAAACACCCACATACTCTCCTCAGGAGACAAAAAGCATCATGGGAGCAATTTGTATTAAAACTGCCAGAGAAGCAGTAAAATGGAAAAAATATCAAAGTACAATATTTAAAGATAACAATACGGAGGAAAACATGAAATAAATGGTGTAAAACGTGATTTTACAAATCGTGATCACAAAGTCACATCCAGGCCACGCTCACAATCCTCGTAACGCTCAAATATCACGATATCGATGTGACCTTAATACGGCATTGTCACATCCGCTACACAGAAATGACAATAATGAACAACACAATATAGTTATTGGAGAAAGTTCTTAAAGAGATTCTTTATTATACATATATAATTGTATATAATATATATAATGTATATATAATTTTCCCAACATTTGAGGGATTTTACGTTCTAAGCGCACATGCGAACTTGGTCAAAAACAAATAAAATATAAAATATAAATGGATTTAAGGATTTCACTGATGTCATATTGATGCTGTTGTGGCCAAACTTTTTACTTGCCGGAGCTCATCTAGTATTTTAACCTTCTACTTGTGTGTCTTAATACTCTTCTGTGGCACAGGTTCCTTTCCCAAAGCCTCAGAAACGTGCATAAATAACTAATAATAAATACATAATTAACAACAAATAAATAAATAAGCGTTAGTTAGGTTCCAAAAAAAATTATCCTCGAATAACTGACAATAACTGAATAACAAATAAGCAGAGGGCTTTATTGACTATATTGAATAATATCCTTAAAGATATCAGGGCATAGGATGATTATATTGACATCATGATACAATTTAAACCAATCATTTTGTTTAGAGTTTGTAAGTGAAACCTCATTAAAGTAAACATCGTGTATCGCTGATTTTAAAACATTTGTGTCGGATCATCCTTCTCTATTATGCACTACATGATAACGTTAACATGTTTACAATATCATATACTGATTTTATGATGTTATATCAAGCAATTCAGAGAGACAGCACAATAGAAACATGCTTCAGAGAGACAGCACAAGAGAGAGACATGTGTCAGAGACAGTGAGATGTCAGAGAGACAACGAGAGAGACTTGTCAGAAAGACAGCGAGAGAGAGAGAGAGAGACGTGTCACAGACAGCGAGAGAGAGAGAGATTTACATGTCAACAAGACAGCAAGAGAGAGAGACATGTCTGAGAGACAGCGAGAGAGATGTGTCAGACACAGAGGGAGATACATGTCTGAGAGACAGTTATTGAGACGTGTCAGATTTGAATGATTTATTTGTTTATTTGTTACTGATGTGAGCTTTAATATAAAACACGACTGGACTACTGTCAGACCTGAACATCAATCACCATCCAGACTATATCAGAAATAATAATAAAAGTGTAGAATATAATAATAAAAATTATATTAATGATTGCAATGACAATTTTATAGTGTAATTAATAACGGAAATTGTATCAGAATCAACACAGAATTGAAACATTAACAGAATTAAGCACAAAACCTGAGTAGATCATGAGTTTCAATCATCACCACCACCATCATCATCATCACTATTAACATTATCATCAACATTATCAACAGTCATCTTAATCACCATTAACATCAACATTATCAACCACCATTAGCACTATTAACATTATCAACCACCACCACCATCATCAACATTATCAACCACCACCACCACCATCACTATTAACATAATCAACATTATCAACCACCACCACCACCATCAACATTATCACCGTCATCATCACTATTAACATTATCATCAACACTATCAACCACCACCATCACTATTAACATTATCATCAACATCATCAACCACCATCATCACTATTAACATCATCATCATCATCAACATTATCAACCACCATCACTATTAACATTATCAACCACCACCACGATCATCACTATTAACATTATCAACATCACCATCATCCACCACCATCATCACTATTAACATTATCATCAACATTATCAACCACCATCATCACTATTATCATCATCAACATTATCAACCACCATCATCACTATCAACATTATCAACCACCACCACGATCATCACTATTAACATTATCAACATCATCACCATCATCCACCACCATCATCACTATTAACATTATTATCAACATTATCATCCACCATCATCACTATTATCATCATCAACATTATCATCAACATTATCATCCACCACCACCACAATCACTATTAACATTATCATCAACATTATCATTACATTTTACATTTGCAGCTTGGTGGTGGTGAGGTTTGAACCCATGATCTTCCGGCCCAGAGTCCAACACCTTAACCACTGGGATACCACCTCCCTGGTGATGATTATCAACCACCATCACTATTATCATCAACATTATCAACCACCACCACCACCATAATTAACATTATTAACCACCACCATGATCATCACTATTAACATTCTCATCATCATCATCACTATTAACATTATCATCAACATTATCAACCACCACCACCATCACTATTAACATTATCAACCACCACCATGATCATCACTAACATTCTCACCATCATCATCACTATTAACATCATCATCATTATCAACCACCATCATCACTATTAACATTATCAACCACCACCACGATCATCACTATTAACATCATCAACATTATCAACCACCATCATCACTATTAACATCATCAACCACCATCATCACTATTAACATTATCACCATCATCATCACTATTAACATTATCATCAACATTATCAACCACCACCACCACCATCATCACTATTAACATTATCAACCACCACCATCACCATTAACATTATCACCATCATCATCACTATTAACATTATCATCAACATTATCAACCACCACCACCACCACCATCACTATTAACATTATCAACCACCACCACCACCATCACCATTAACATTATCACCATCATCGTCATCATCACTATTAACATTATCACCATCATCACCATTATCATAATCAGAAATTGGACCATCACAACTACCATGAACACCATAATTAAAATCATCACAATATCACCATCATCATATCATCACCACAATCCATTTCATCATCAAAAGAGATCAGTGCAGTGATCATCTTTATCACTTACATTAACCATCATCACCATCACAATTATCACATCGCCATCACCAACCACCATTATCCATTACATCATTATCACATTAACAGCATTAGTTTCATAATAATAATAATCATCATCATCATTCTCACCTGGTCCGGTAGGTGTGTCGTGGTGTTTCAGTAATCGGTGCAGGAAAGGATTGTTTTCTTCTTTTATTTGTTGTTTACTAATTAGAAGCGGTTGGACGCAGGTTGGGCTTCAGTGCAGGTTTGAGACCCGAGACTCCGAAACACGCAGAAACGCGTCCCACGTCACAGCCTCGATAAATAAACAAGTGCACGGATTTCCTGCCGAATTAAATCCTCAGGACAGGAGAGGAAAAAAATAAAAAAAAACCCCACGGAAAACCGGAATCGGGTTCGGATACACAGTTCTCAGTTTCTTAATGATGAATGTGCGGCATGATAATAATAACAATAATAATAACAATAATAATAGTAGTAGTAGGTTAAAGGCGTATAATGACTCTTACTACTGTTCGTGTTTATGAATAATATTACAAATAAAAAATGTTTATTGAGGACTTAAAGAGAACAGAGATGATGATGATGATGATGATCCATGCTAACACGCTAAGCGAGTAAAGTGCAGGCTGCTCGGTTTGGAGCTTCGATCCTCATCCGGATCGCGAACACGTTCAAGTCGGAAACATATCGAGATATTAAATCCGGATAAATGTGTCACACACACACACACGCACACACACACACACACTCTCACTCACACACAAAACATACAGGCGTGCACGCGCAGAAAATAAAGGCAGGTGTAAATAATATCCCGCGGTAAACAGGGAGTGTCCGGAACGGAAGCGTTCACAGTCCGAACCACACCGTTTACTCGGCCTTTAATACGGAATTCCGGTGGACTACCCGCCTCCTCTGAGCTCTGATTGGCCGAAACGTGTCCCGCCTCATTAAGGGACACTTAAATACCAAGCCACACCGTCCAATCAGAACGCAACGTAGGGGCGGGGTTTCATCTGAGGCTAGAGAGAAGGGAGAGGGCTCCTTCTTCTATTCGGTCCGGCCATTTTTGTTGCGTAAGGGCAGTAAAGACTGGGTCACGTGATAAGAGAGGACCAATAGGAAGTTTCGGATTTTGTTACGGCACAAAGCGGACACCATATAAAGAAGGTCGTGAGAAAATTTGTACAGAAGCGCATTTTTAAGCACATTTTTCTTTGTCGGGGTGTTAATTTTAATTATACTGTTTTATTACTTTGTCTTATGGATCTTATGCACAACACCAGAACTGTTGATTGTAAACCCAATTTGAAATGATTGTCCTCAGATGTATTTTTTTAATTTCCTTTAAGAACAACACAACAGCTTTAAATACAAAGCCTCATAAAAACGTCCTGAAACCTTTTATTTATTTATTTGTTTTATATTGTTTTTTTTTTTTACAATGGCAAAGTGTTTTATATTTTGCAGCGCTCTATGTATTGTATTGTACTCTTCTTTTCTTTATATCCGTCTTGTGATTGTTGTTGAATTCTTAATTAAATAAATCAAATATGAGGAATGTATAGTGTCACATGAAAAGGATGAAAAATATTTACAACCCCAAGAAATGTTTTTCCCTGCAAACATTTTCACCTATACATAAATAAATAAAAAAATATGTAAAAATGTAAGGGTGCTTTTGTCTTTAATTCTTTGTTACCCCAACAGTGGCCATACTGGGACTTGAACCCCTCACCTTGTGATTGTCAACCCACTGAGGTCCCACTTCCCCATGTGCAAAAATAGTGGGGGGTCGTTTCATTTGAATTACTTTGTACTGTGTACTTTGTATTCATTCAAAACGAATCAATCTTTTTTGAGTCATTTAGTACATTTTGTTTCTTGGATCAGAAACAAAACAAAATGTGAGCTCTTCAAAGCATCACCCTTTGAGACGACTCGTTCCTTTGAGTCAAATTAAAGCCTCGTTCAAAACGAATGAATCCATCAGTAATGAAAAATCATCCGTTATAAATAAGAGATCGTGCTCAGCTTCTCAAGCACAATTGTATAATAATGCAGTCATAACGACTCT
>JACRUU010000029.1:10933309-10943309 GCA_030449085.1 Kryptopterus vitreolus
TACATGAATGCCTTTGTAATAAATTACTCAAATTGTGTTTTTCTTACAAAAATGGTGCAAGAAATATGTCTCTGGGCGGGGCTTTTGGCTAAACCAATCAGAATGAAATTGTAAGCATCTGGGCGTCTCTTTGTTTGTTTTCCTGAGCGCTTTTTTGTTTTTGTTTTTTTTCACTAATCACGTGGCCAAAAAAGTCGCAAGTGGAAAAATAACTTTTGAGTCATTAATGAAGACGAGCATGAATCAGATTGAGATAAATGAGGCTGACTGGATATTTGCAGTCGATAGAAAAAATAGAAAATAATTGTGAAAAACGGCGAGAGACGAGAAACTCGTATGACGGCAGACGTGAGCGATTACCGAAGAGCAAATCTCACACAGGAGAACAGAACCATCCTCGCTTCATTAATAATAATGTTATCAGTTATCAGTTGACATGGTGTATATGTGTGTGTGTGTGTGTGTGTGTGTAGGGGTGGTATCTGACCTGCCCATCATAGCGGATACAAGGCGGGAAATTTGCTCGCTAATTAATCCAGCGTTTAATAGTGCAACTACCGTAAATTCTGGACTATAAAGCGCACCGGGATATAAGCCGCATCCGCTCTATTTGAAAAAAAAAAAAATCATAAATAAGCCGCACCTGCATACAAGCCGCATCCGCTTTTGAATTGTAAATGTACATGTATGTATCTAAATAGATCCTTTCCTAACCTGTATTTTAACACGGTGTAACGGTGGACGCTGCACAGAGACGCGGAGATCCGGAATTCATACAAAACAGGATTTATTAGAATAAAGAACTCAGGGAAAATCAGGAATAGCTGAGGCTGTATTGTGCGTGTGTGTGTGTGTGTGCGTGCGCGCGTGCGTGTGTGTGTGTGTGTGGGGAAAAGAGCAGGGAAAGAGAGAGAGAGACACACGTGACACATGGCAGCAACTTTGCTGATTAAAACGGAACAGAACGAAGAGAAAATAAGCGCTATTTACAGTATTTATCTTCATTTCTCCTGTGTGTGAAATCACGTCACCTTAACCTTGTAAAGATAGAGTTTGTCCTCCTTCTATCCGCTTCTACCCACTTATATCTGCTAAAGAGGAACTAGCGCATTCTTCTTCTTTGCATTTATTTTGTGTTAGTTTTGATTCTAATTCCGGTTAGAGCCCCTAGCGGTCGGGAAAAAATCTGCAGAATAGCCGCACCTTATTATTAGCCGCATGGTTCAAAACCTAGGAAAAAAGTAGCGGCTTATAGTCCAGAATTTACGGTAATTAGGAATTACGTCGCACTACTGCTGAGTTCTGCATCCTGATTGGTCAGATCTAAGGTTCTCCAGATCGAAATTTCTGACCGCTACTGTAGTCTGATAAGGTTTTGTTTCCGTAGTAACCACTCAAAAAAAACAAAAAACATTATTTCTTATCTTTGCAACATATAAGAAAGGAGTCTCCAGTGTCAGAGGAGTGTACACAGAAACATGAACAGCTGAAAATCGGGGGAAGGAGAGGGAATGTGTGTTCTATATGTAAGTGAGAACAGAAACTCACTCGAGTAACAATAAATGTAGCTACCACTATATTTGTAGCTACCAATTTGCGGCAGGTATTTCGATGAAGACGACGAGATCCAGCACATCCATCATTTGGAAAAGTGTGTCGCCGTAGGTGGAGGATATGCAGAGTAAGCTCACGAGCCGTGATCGTCTGATTATTTTTTTCTCAATATTACCAATTTGAAGGATAAAAGGATAAAATAGAACAACTTGTTGGAAAGCTGGTTATTATTGGTGTGTTGCTGAGGATTTCTGTGAGGAACATAACATTAGTGGTAAGTTTCCGCCATCGGAAAACAGCCGGTGTGTGTAAATGAAGGCGATCGGCCACAGTGCAGTGGACCACGACACACACCGAGACAATTAACCTCATCGTAGGCTCCATAAAACAGGTAAATACAAACCAACATGTAACACTCGGCTGTAATTACCCATAATTCATCATCACACTCATTTCGTACTCATATACACACACACACACACAAGCATACACACACACACACACACACACACACACACCACTCCACCTCCACCCTCCCCCTAAGGCGGGATTTAATTAGCCGAGCATTAAATTAAAGCCTGTAGGTGCTCACTAACGGGTTTATCTCCACACGCCATAATTACAGCTCCTGTATGTGTGTGTGTGTACGTGTGTGTGTGTGTGTGTGTGTGTAGGAACTGATCCATTAGAGCTTTCAAACATACACTGACATATGAGTCACTCTGGACCACTCAGCTCTGTTTGCGTGTGTGTGCATGTGTGTGCTTGTGTGTGTGTGTGTGTGTGTGTGTGTAAATCTATATAAGTTACATAATTAAAAAAAAACATATTCACACACACACACACACACACAAACATGCAAAACAACCATAACTAATCAATAATAATGCTCAATTACAGTATGTTAGTAAGTTTGATTAATAATTTTGCACACATATTTATTTGTGTGTGTGTATGTATGTGTGTGTGTGTGTGTGTGTGCGTTTAAAATGCTCCACTTCTCCTAAATTAAAAGCCCCTTGGACATCAGAGGTTGTTTAATTATTACATCAGAGCAATAAAACGCCTTAAATTTCTCCCAGTTAATGAGCAGTGCCGGAGAACACTGCTGCTAGACAGTTCGGCTAAAACAAAACGCGCGACAAGCCCAAGGTATAAAACACAGAAGGGGGGGGCATGGGGGGACTAATAACACGCAACCACCCGCAGCGTCAACATTTACACCTAGACAATTTAATAAATTACTGCGCAAAAAAAGAAATGATAATCAGCGGCTAAAAGCACATGCAGTAATTTAGATAATGTTAGCAATGAAGACACGTTGTCATGGTAGTGGTAACGATCCGACACGTTTCGCTTGAAATCAAATCCTGGAATTCACGTGGACCGGTGTAATTAACCATGTAGCTAAATTAACTAATGTTAGTGATGGCAGGAGGGGACGGGTGGCGTGTCAGAATTAGCATAATAATGCATATTCATTTATATTACACAAGAGCTATTGAATCGGTGTTCAGTAGCTCCACCCACACGCCCATGTTTGGCTTCTATTGTTACACATTATTAGCCAAAACCTTAGCAAGGGATTCTCACACACACACACACACACACACACACACACACACACAAACACACACTTTCCCCTTGAGAGTGTAAACCCTCCTCCACCAATCAGGGCTGACGATATGAAAGTGATTTCCTGTTACGATAATAAATGACTTATCAAAGCCTCCCTGCTCATTAGAGCAGCGTTCTTCGGCTCCAGGTGTCACCCGGGGTTCCCAGGCCACCGCGGTTGCTATGGCAACGGCAGAAAATGTCAATTAGAGCAGATATGCAGATACGGAGCCGGGCGTGTGCGCGTGTGAGACAGAGGGGTGGAAGGATGAAGGACGGATTGTGTCTGGGTGGATGACAGGAAACGTCTGGAAGGTTTTATTGTGCTTCTTCATCTTAAGGACACACACACACACACACACACACACACACAAACACACACACACACACAAACACACACACACACACACAGAAGGTTTCTTTTGTGAGGTTTCTGCAGATACAAATATATCACCTCATGATCATGTTTAAACATTATAAGGTCATTTACACTGTAGGTATTTTTTTAAAAGAATGATTAATTGTGTCTCTGGAAAATAAAACATGAGGGTGGGGCTTAACTGCTACCTGTGAATTCACTAAGTCATTTCCGTATCTTTAAACCAATCACAGCCATCATGCAAATTGTTAGAGGATTCTGTAGGTAAATTGGGGGGGGGGGGGTGTTGCCTAATTTAGAAGTATATAATGTAAAGATTTTTTTAGATCACAAGTGCAAATTCAGTTAGAACCATTCTCTACAGTCCTTATCGATTTCATCTGATGAGAGAGAGCGAGAGAGTTTGTGTATACGTGTGTGTGTGTGTGTGTGTGTGTGTGTGTGTGTGTGAGAGAGAGAGAGAGTGCGTAATGGATATTTAATGTGCCGTGCTGCCGTCACAATTAAAGGTTGAATTAGTTCATCTGTGTGCACTTTATTAAAAATAAATGTGTTTTTGAGCGAAACTGCTTTTCAGTTCAGGCTGTTAATTTGGTTTTGCACACACACACACACACACACACACACACACACACACACACACACACACACACACACACACACACACACGTGCACGCGCACTATAACAGGCTTAGTTTTGCTTCAAATGAGAATGAGTCTGGCAGAATCCTGGTGTATGTGTTAAAAATGAAATGTATGAAGGTGGGAAGTGCTGTAACACACACACACGCACACACACTGGCCTGATGGTGTGTGTCGGAGGTGATGGACGTGAGCTGCAGTTATTTCAGTCTCCCATAATGGAACCGTCTCTGCATTTAGAAATGATGTGCTCCTGTTATAGATGGAGTGTGTGTACGTGTGTGTATGCGTATGTGTGTGTGTGTGTTTGTGTGGTGAGGAAAGATATTTGAGAGCTTATTTGTGTCTTTAAAAAAATAAATACATAATACAATAATAATATTGTAATAATAACGATGGCCCCTTTATAACTTCATATAAATAGCTAATAAAAACTTTTTGTGTGTGTGTTATCACAATTTTCCTTTATTAGCTACATTAAACGTTGGTGAAATAAACACTCGTTTCCTCACCAGCCTTGCTTCATTTTCTCTCTCTCTCTCTCTCTCTCTCTCTTTCCGAGTTAATAAAACAAGCCAGAGCTCAGGACTGGACACCACACAAATCCTGTATTCTTAACGGAAGCATCTTGTGTGTGTGTGTGTGTGTGTGTGTGTGTGTGTGTGCGTGTGTGTGTGTGAAAGGGGTGTCATTTCTATGCAAATCAGCTTGAAATGAACCAAAAAAATGAGATAAGTGTCGATTTCCAGTGCGAAGAGCATCGAGGAAAAGGAGAGAGACGGAGAGAAGAAACCTGGAGAAAATGATGACAGAAGTGTTTGTGAAGAGGAAAAGAAAAGAAGGGAATAAAAATGAGATTTAAGAGAGAAAGAAGGAGGGATGGAGGGGGAGAAGAAGAGTGTTTGAGCCTTGCAGTAAATAAATCATTCTGTCAGTGTGTGTATGTGTGTGTGTGTGTGTGTGTGTGTGTGTATGTGTGCTTGATGCAGGGGAGGGCACACAGAAGGTCAAGGACAGAAAAAGGAAAAACATTAGGAAAAGGTCAGACACCATTAGGAATAAAAACCCAGCAGAAGAGCCTTGAGAGGGGAAAAAAACTCATCCTTTCATTTTTTTTCTTCCTTTATAATGAAAAAAAAAACAATATCACAGAGCAGCCTGGGGCTTCGAGTTCTGAGAAATCGTTTGTTCACCTGACAGAAAAGAAAAAAAAATGAAGGGAAAACAACAGGAAACCTTCGGAGAAATAATGCTCTCAGTAATCACTTTATTTCTTCACCTATCCGTTCATTTTTTCATTAGGAAAAGGAGTCTGGAGTCAATTAACTCGTTCATTGACTCACTCTTTTGTTCATTCCTTCATCAGAAAATGAAACGGATTCTTGTCACGTGACGAATTTGCCCGTTAAATCCTTCCCCCCTTTCCTTAGGTTTGTTTATTTATACGGCGGCGTGACCGAGGCGAAGAAAGAAAAAAACATCAGAGGAGGAAAAATTGAGACGTATCGTCGAGAAACTCGACCTCGTGGCTTCGGGCTAACGCCTCTGCGCGCAAAAATAAATGAATCGGTTCAAGCCGTCACATCACAGTAATGCGATGCTAATTAGGGCTAAACGTGATGCTAATGGATAAACAACGTGTTAATTAGATAAACGAGTGGAACTGGCGTACGACGCGAAATACCGCTGCCGATGTTACCGTGATTAACGAGAGGAGCGGAGTAGTGCGGCGGCGAATTTGAAGAGCGGCTAATTGCTGCCCCTAATTAGCATTGTTCATTTATTCCTTTCGTTCGTCACGTCTTTTCTAACCCGTTTGTGATTAGATTATTCTTTCAGTTCATTCGAAAGAAAGAAGCTTAAAATAGCACAATGTAAAATAAGATTCGTTTCCTCTAAGTAAAAATAGTAACATTTGTAAAAAAAAAATAGTAAAAAGTAAAAATATGCTGAAATTATAAAATCGTGTCAACATTTGATGCTAGGTGTAATAATCATATATACAATATTATGACCAATATCAACCAATATCTGAGGGATATTAATATTCATTCATTCATTCATGTTCTACCGCTTTATCCGATCTTCCATCGGGTCACGGGGAGTCTGTGCCTATCTCAGGCGTCTATGGGCATTAAGGCAGGATACACCCTGGATGGAATGCCAACCCATCGCAGGACACACACACTCACATACACACTCACATTCACACACACATTCACACACTAGGGACAATTTTCCAAGGTGCCAATCAACCTACCGTGCATGTTTTTGGACCGGGGGAGGAAACTGGAGAACCTCATGAGGCACGGGGAGAACATGGGGAGAAGCGAACATGCTAACCACTAAGCCACCATGCCCCTGAATACTATAATGTTATTGTAAAAATACAATATTATTGTTCTTTTTTGGTCTTACAATATACTTATATTGTCTATAAACCTTGCTAAAGCATACATTTTAATCCTTTTGCCGAAATCTGAGGTAAATTTTTTTTTATTTCCAATGCATCAAGCTTTCTTGTTGTGTTCACATTGTACCTTTATATTTGGTTTATATCTACATAGTGACTTGCCAAATCATATTCTTAACCATACAGGCATTTATTTTAGCAATTTAACAAAAAAAACACTCATTTCAGCTGTATTCTTTAAAAAAATATATAATCCCAATTTCCGAGATAAAATCTATGTATCTTTTTAGCCTCTGTAATTGAGCGTGTTTTATGCTCGCAGCGCAGTGTGTTTGTGTTAAACAGTTCATTCAGTAAATCAGTGTGTGAGAAATTTCAACATCAATAAGGAAATAATGAAATAAGTCATCCATCACTCAATGTGTAGCCTCGAGGGGCACACACACACGCACACATACATACACACACGCACACACACACATACGAATACATACACATATCCATAGATATATAACATCACACACACACAATCACACAGACACACACACATGCACACACAATCAATCACACACACATACACATATCAATAGAAATATAACATCACACACACACACACACACACAGACACAAACACACAGACACTTACACAGACAGTCACAGAACACAGAGGAGAAACAAAGAGGAGAGACTATTGAAGCGTCAGTGTATATTTGTGTGTGTGTGTGTGTGTGAGTGTGTGTGTGTGTGTGTGTGTGTGTTTTGAACTCATTATACAGTCTAAATAAAATCATGTTAACTGCTATTTGACCGTCGAAAATGAAGTGATCAGCAACACAGTGAAGAGCTGAAACAGGTTTTCCACTCACACACACAGACACACACACAGACACACACACTGCTGATTAATTAACATCTGACTGTATCATGGCAACACACTCCTACATTTCTCTGTTTGTTAACGCAGTGCTAATTATCACAGAGGAGCAGATGGATCACAACTTACACTCTGTATCACACACACACACACATCACACAAAGCTCAGCCATCTAACTGTATTTGAGTCTTGAGTCTTGTACTGATTCATCATTTTTCTTTCCTTCTGTCACACACACACACACACACACACACAAAACATAGATATATATATATATATATATATATATATATATATATATATATATATATATATATATATATATGTTAGACGCACATATAGACACACACACACACAGACCTCTTACAGCCCCCCCGCCACACACACAAACACAAAAACACACATATAACAGACACAAGCACAAATATCAGACACACACACTTCTATTTCCCTTTTCTCCTCCCTCTCTCATCTCATCTGTAACCTGCTGCCGTTTTCCTCTATATATATATATATCCATATCTGAAATTGTTGCATGCGCCTGTACCACACACACGCACACACATACACACACACACACACACACACACACACACACACACACACACACACACACACACACTCTCTCCCCTCATTCCACAACTGCAAGATTGATGTGGTTGGTGCGCTTGTTGCCATGGCGATACTTGAGAACGCAAGAGCAGAAGAAATGGATAAAAAGGGCAAAAAAAGAGAAGAAACGAGGATGAAAAGGTTAGAGGAAGAACGAAAAAAGACAGAGGAGAAAAACAAGAGACGCGGAAAAGATGAAAAGAGAAAGATGTGCGTCAGTTAACTAGCATCACCTCAGCTGGCATCTGTTAGCGTAACGAGAGTTTGGATTTGATTAGATGAGTGTTTGTGTCTCAATCCAACTCCATCCTCAGGTCAGAATTATTACTTTGGAGTGTATTATTTAACCCTGAGACTGATCACAAACACACACAGACACACACACACACACACACACACACACACACACACACATTCTAGTGGCTGTGTGTGTGAGATAACGGTTTGTGCAAGATAGCAAGATGGAGTAATGAATAATAAAGGATCCAAACTCATCAATCACACACACACACACACACACACACACACACACACACACACACGCACACACACACGCACACACACAGACACGCACACACACACACACACTGTGTGTCATATATAAGTGGATACAGAGATGGAAATGCTGATTGAATTAAAGCCTCATTAATCACATCAACATCGACCCTCCATCTCTCTCTCTCTCTCTCTCTCTATCTGCTCATTTCTCTTACCCTCACTCCATCTCTTAATCTCTAGGCCTTCTCTATCTCTCTCTCTCGCTCTCTGTCTGTCTCTCACCCTCTCGCTCCATCTTTTCTATCCGTCTGTCCAGCTCTCTCTCGTTCTCTTTCTTTTCCTCTTTTTCATCCCAGTGTCCCTCTCTCTCTCTCTTTTGCTTTCTCCATCTTTTCTATCTTTCTGCCAATCTCTCTCTCTGTCTCTCTCTCTCTCTCTCCATATTGTTTAATCCATATTGTCTGTCTCTTTCTGACCTTCGTCCATCTCTCTTTTGAGCATCTCTATTCTTCTTTTTTCATCCTTCTGTCTGTCCATTTTTCTCTCCATCTCTTCATATTTACCGGGGGTCTGATTGTTGTTGTCTGATGTTCTTTACTGTCTCTCTTTACCATTAACTCTTTTTTTAAATCCCTATCTGTCCATCTCTCAATATTCCTTTCCCATGTTGTCTTAAATCTCTCTCCATCTCACTTTCCATCTCTTTTTCCTTTCTCGCTCCATCTTTTGCCGGTGTCTGTCTCTTTCTCTCTTTCTCCACTGTCCCTCTGTCCATCTCTCTCACGTTTGTCTCTCGGCCACTCTTTTCCCGTCTCCCTTTGTCTCTCTCCCATGTTTCTTTCCCACATTGTCTTTTTTCACTCCCTCTATATCACATTCCCATTGTTTATTAATCAAACGTTACAACTCATTAATTACATCATCACGCACTAACAAACACCAATCACCTCTTTTACACCCAGAATCTCTCTCTCTCTCTCTCTGCTTCATTTCTCTTTTCTATTCTCTACTCCTTCACTCTTTCTACCCTCATTTCATCATTTCTTACTTTCATTCTTATAATATTCCTCTTTTCCATCCTGCCATTTATTTTCCTCTTATCTCGCTTATTTCTCCTCCATTTCTCACCTCTTTTCTGACTCATATTTTCCTTTAGTCTTTCCAAATACAGCATTTATTTGATCCCTCTTTGGAAGTTTCTTTTTCTAGACCTTAAATTTCCTTTTTTTTATTCCCACCCCTGTATCCCCCGTCTCTCTCTCTCTCTCTCTCTCTCTCTCTCTCTCCCTCTCTCTCTGCTCTGAGCTTTATTTGTAACAGAATTGCTTTGCGGTTTACAGATTCTCAGCTTCCCCTTTCTCCCTCTCCCCCCATCTCTCTCTCTTTCCCTACCTCCCTCCATCCCCCGTT
>JACRUU010000029.1:10945809-10950809 GCA_030449085.1 Kryptopterus vitreolus
TTTATTTTGTTATTAAATTACATAACACCGTAACTAGTTATTCCCCCAACACTGTATATATATTTATATATATATATATATATATATATATATATATATATATATATATATATATATATATATATATATATATATATATATATTTTTTTTTACATCAAATATAACAGATATCAATACCAATAAATATGAATATATTTATTTTGTTTATAATATCGACATGAAATTCTTTCCAATTATAGGCCATAAGTAGCCCTTCTCTTAAATTTCATGTGTTTACCAGGCCCCTGTAAATAACTAATTACATTATTTATGTATATGTGTGTGTGCATAATAAAGCCTACAGATTCATTCAGGATTCCAGAGACATTTATTTAGCTTACATCAATACACACACACAAACACACACACACTCTCTCTCTCTCTTTCTCTTCTAACAAGCACGAACTTTAAATCTGTGACATGAAGGAAAATGTAAAAAAAAAGTGAACTTCAGCAAACAGAAAATATCCCCTTAATTCCGTAAACTTTACGTTTCACACACAAACCCGTCACTTCGTCTCCCCGACGCAATAAACTGGACAGACATTAAATGCTGTGTGAAACAGATGGGAAACATGTAGGACCTGTAGCTAGCATGCTATCAGCTAGCGTGCATCAGGAGTTTTTCCACTTAGTTTTTTTTAACTGTGGCAGACACTAACAGACTACTGTTTCCATGGTGACAAATTAAAATAACATCATGAAGCTAACAGCTAACGCGCACTGAAACTGCACCTTTTATTATCCAACTAATAAGCTTGTTGTTTTTTAATGTTTTGGTTAATCCTAGTCAGTTTAGCTATCATTAGATTCCTAACTGAGCCTAATGGCTAGCGTGCTCTGCTTCAATTGGCTTGCTAATCCATCCATTAATAATCAGCACTTCTATTTGAGATAAATTACACATCTGGATACAATAACAATGCCCTCGCATGTTTATACACATAAATATCACATGTAAGTGTTTTGTAGCACAGGTCGAAAATGAGCTTCCAGGTTGGAAGATAGTAAATTGATGCCAATTAGCTAATCAGGGTGCGTTAACACTAATGTTAGCTTTAGCAGGCTTCTCTTAGCCTTATTACATCATAATGCTTTTTTCATGATCGCTTTTCCAGCTTGAAGTTTCAAATCTTTGCTCTGGAGAAGAAAACGACAATAAGCATAAAGCTGAACAAACACACACATACATACAAACATACATACAAACACACACACTCAATTTTTATTTCACAAAACAGCCGTGTATTATCATTTTTACAGTCCACATGTTGGAACGGCACGATTGACCAGACAGTTGGATCAGAGAGACGGATCAGACAGACGTCTACATCTCGTGTGAGAGAGCTCCGTCTGCATCTCCGTTGGAGTGTGTGGTGTGTGTGTTGCTCTCGTTGAGTCGGCGGACGCGATACACCTCGTAGTGAATACTGCTGGTGATGTCCTTCAGATTCTGCATGTGTGTCCTGAAAGACAACATTTATTTATTTATTTATTTGTTTGTCTGATTGTTTGTTCTTATTCTTTCTTTCAGTACTCTGGACTCACCTAATGAGCAAATCCCTCAGATATGCAAACTCACAGTGCGCTACATTCTCCACTGTAAAACACACACACACACACACACACACACACACACACACACACACACACACACACACACACACACACACACACACACAATTTGTTTATTTGATATGTGCATTTAACAAGTTTATATTGGTGTAATTCCTTTGTGTTCCCTCCAGGTGGCAGCAAATCACATCAATTCTAACTTTAACGTCAACATTGTATTTTTAGGTTATAAGGTTTTGTGTGTGTGTGTGTGTGTGTGTGTGTGTGTTACCTTC
The DNA here is from genome assembly GCA_030449085.1 of Kryptopterus vitreolus. NCBI lineage: Eukaryota > Metazoa > Chordata > Actinopteri > Siluriformes > Siluridae > Kryptopterus > Kryptopterus vitreolus. Next base: position 10,947,699 of record JACRUU010000029.1, read on the forward strand.
CACTGTGCCCCATCGTGTTTTCCTTCCAAGAAGTCTCTTTCCGTTCACCTGGTACTCCTGATCGCTACCCACCACCGCAAAAGGTATCATGTCCTACACACACACACACCACACACACACACACCACACACACACACACACACACACACACACACACACACACGAACAAACAATTCAGTAGTGATACATTGATTTTGGTATCTAATTCAATGTACCAGCATCGTAACAACATTTGTAAATACATGGTCCACCCCAATACACCCCTTTACCACACATACAAATCCCTTTACTACCCCATATGAATCCTTTTGTCACCCCAAATAAACACTTTTTCTACCCCTATAATCCCCTTTGCCACCCATATAAACCCTCTCACTGCTATATATAAATCCCATTAACACCTCATCATCACCATATAAACCTCTTTGCCACCCCAGCTAAACACCCTCACCGCCCATATAAACCCCTTTACCACCCATATAAACCCCTTGCCCCTCTTATTAACCTATTTACCACCCATATAAACCTATTTGCTCATCATTTAAACCCCTTTGCCACCCCAGGCCTCACCCTGATCTTTTCGTTGATCATTCTGTCTTCTGCATCCTCATCAAACTCTGTCTGTGGGTAAACGTCAATTTCATTGGCTCTTAGATCTTCCCTGATCTGCAGACACACACACACACACACACACACACGCACATTCAGAAAAGTATGCCATAAATGACTTCCTGTTTCAAAAGGAAGTAACACCTGCTTCTTAAACCAACTGAAATGTTATGGTGTGCGTCTGAGTATTTGAAAGAGTGGGCATGTGTGTGTGTGTGTGTGTGTGTGTGTGTGTACTTCACCTTCTTTTTAAAAAAGTCTCTCTCCTCCAGCGTCAGCGTATCAGCTTTAGCGATCACCGGAACAATGTTCACCACTTTACTCAGATGCCTCATGAACTCAATGTCGATTGGCCGCAAACTGACACACAAACACACACACACACACACACACACACACACACACACACACACACACACACACACACACACACACACACACACACACACACATGACCCATTAACTATTTTTTTCACACATATTGCAAGTGCTAAACAAACACAATAAAAAATTTAATGCTTTACTTAGCAATCATACATGTGTCTCAGGGGCCACAGTGACTTTTACAAAACAAACAAATACAGATTATTAATGTTAATACTCAACGTATTGACACACCTAATGCGCCACCTGGTGGAATGTCAGGCATTACAGGTCAAATGAACGCAGTCATAATTCTGATATGATTTTGTTTGGACAATTCTGTAGCAATATTCATCAGGCCGGATAAAAAGGACCAAGGGGCCGTAGTTTTACCCACCCCTGTCATAAATCCACTGAATAATTCTCAGAACCAGACAAAACCAAACAAAGCCAGTCAGAACTAGACAAAACAAGACTCTGAACTGTTTGTTTGTGTGTTTACTGTAAACACCAACACGGATACATAGCTGCGGTTGTGTTCTCAGATTTCTCAAATGAATCTTGTTGCATGGGTTCATTTTGAAAAGACAACAAGCTCCGCCCACAAAGATTTCCCGAAGACAGAACTAAAAGGGTTCCCGGATCTACGGCAGAGTTCCTGCTCCCTGTATTAAGAATGTGTTGCTCCAGGTACTTCTGAGTAATTGTCAAACACACATATTTTACTTGTACCACTTCTAGCATAATTTAAGGTGGTAAGGTGGGGAGTTGGTAGCTCAGTGGTTAAGGTGTTGGCGTCTAGACCAGAAGATCACAGGTTCAAATCCCACCACCACCAAGCTGCCACTAGTGGGCCCTTGAGCAAGGCCCTTAACCCTCAATTCCTCAATTGTAAGTATCTCTGGATAAGGGCATCTGCCAAATGCTGTAAATGTAATGTGTGTGTGTGTGTGTGTGTGTGTGTGTGTACCAGTGTCCTGTCGGTGGGATAAAGTAAATACAGCAGTGCACACGTGTGTCTGGAATTTTCTTTTTCCTGCTGATGTTGATCTCCTCCTGAAGAAACTGCTCATATTGCTCGTTGATGAACTTCATAATCGGCATCCAGCTACAGAGAGGACACACACACACACACACACACACACACACACATGAGTTTAGGACATCACGAAACAATTCAGCACTGGGACATAGACTTGAACAAACACGTGAGTTCTTGTACCAGTTCTCGTTGTTGATCTGATCGCCGAAGCCTGGTGTGTCAATCACTGTCAGTTTCATTCTCACACCTTTCTCCTCAATATCTAACACACACACACACACACACACACACACACACACACACACACACACACACACACACACACACACACAGACACAAAGAACATCATCAAAAGAGGGTGAATTGGGTGTTTAAATGTTTATACATGGTTTGCAAGTTGTGTCAGTTGCGATGTGAGTGTGTGTGTGGGGGGGGGACTGCAGTTTGTATCACCGCCACCAGGGGCTCTGTTTCTACTCACCATGGCTTACGGATTTGATCTCGATGGTTTGAGGAATTCGCTCCTCGTCGCTCGGCATCACAGACCTGCGACTCACTTTGGACTTGAACAGAGTGTTAATGAGCGTGGATTTGCCAAGACCACTCTGACCTGCACACACACACACACACACACATCAATAGGTGATTGGAAGCAGGCCTGAATATTCACACCACTCATTTATAACTGCAGTTTCTCCTCTGCCTAGAAAGCTCTGACACTGGAGGCTCCTTCCAACACGTTACAGAAACATCTCCTTACTTAAAGATTCCCGGTTGCTATAGAAACCTGCACCACTCTCACAGCAGACGTTCTGGACAAGTACCCACGTACCCACGACCATGATGTTGAGCTCAAAGCCTTGCTTCATTGCTTTCCTCCTCATCTGCTCCAAAATGGCGTCGATGCCCACATAGCCGAGGTCCGCCCCCTTGTCCACCACCTTGTCTGCCATGTTGCCCTGGAAACCAGTGCTGCTCGGGGATCCTGATCGACAAGAAAATACGCAATTAAAGAAAACATTTACGTAGAGTGTTTCAAGGACATGTAGTGTGAGTGAGACATGGAGCGAGAGAGACAGTGTGTGTGTGTGTGTGTG
>JACRUU010000029.1:10955809-10983309 GCA_030449085.1 Kryptopterus vitreolus
TGTATATTTTACCTGCAAGTGCGTTAGTGAATCCTCTGGTGATATTTACCGCAAAAGTTTCGCGTGTCCTGTGTTCAGTGGCGTTTCGTTTCTGAAACGTCGACTTGATCAAGAAACTCGCAGAGCAGCGCGGAAACCGACGTCAAAAACCGCAGACTAAACCATAATGACTTCCTCTGATCGCAAACATGGAGGGAAAAAGAAGAAGCAAAAACACAGAGGCCAATACACACCTGAGCGAGAACTATACTCAGATTCCAGTTCACTCGGACGTCGCTGTGGACGCTAACTGAGAATTACACAGGTCAAATACGCAAAATAAGCAAATATAACGCTGTCTCCTTAATAGTGAATTGTGGTATGGGTTAAATGGGAAATGTCATGGAGGTCAACTGAATCAGCTCGAGTCTGAACACCAGGAGAGAGCGAGAGATAAAGCGTGAAAGAGGGATCGCAAAATGAAAAGATGAGAGAATACAGGAAGGAGAGAAGAAGATGCAGAAAAAGAGGAAATGAACTGAAAAAGGTGACAGTAATGAACTGAGATGGACAGATAGCGGTGAAAGAGGAGAACGAGAGCAAGAGACAGAGTGAGATGACAAAGTTTGAGAAAGTGAATGAGTGTGAGAGAGAAAGAATGAAAGAGGGTCACTAACTTGAGCTAATCATCTGTTTCTGTGCACTATATACTTTATATATGTGTGTGTGTGTGTATGTGTATGCATGTGTGTGTGTGTGTGTGTGTGTGTGTGTGTTTTGGGACAGACACACAATGCTGCTCAATACACACTCCTGCCAATAAACTCCCCCTGCCCCCTTCTTCCTCCTCACACTGGCAACCTCCCAGTCAGGATACCTGACACACACACACACACTTACTCATATATACATATAAACACACACACACACACACACACACACACACACATACACACACACTCACATCCACACACACAACACCCCCACACACACGTACAACCCCCTACATACACACACTCATCCTCACCCAGATCGTTTCTCTCTCTCTCTTTCTCTCTCACACACACACACACACACACACACAAACATATACACACTGTTTCTCGGACAGCAAATGTTTAACACTGTGATTAAAAAGAGAAAAGCGTAAAGAATAGATCACTGACTCACCCTTCCTCAAATGATGTACCCTCTCTCTCTCTCTCCCTCCTTTCTTTTCCTCCTTCTTTGCACTCTCCCTCTGTCTTTCCTCTCTTTCCTCTCTCTCTCTCTCTCTCTCTCTCTCTCTCTCTCTCTCTCTCTCTCTGCTTACAACACCAGCTGGGCTTGGCTAGTACTCCCTGGCCACACCCCTAAAGGGTCACATGATTTGGGCCAGCTAATCAGGTCACAGCTCTGAGACCCTGCATGGAGTAAAAGTGAAAAGGGCTGCATTCACATTGCTGCATTACACCATCATTAAAGTAAACAAGCAATAAAATACACACAAATGTGTGCACAAATAAATCTTTATGTACACAGACAGGAAAAAATAAATGGGAAAACAAATAAAAGGGGAAACATAAGTGAATCAAATAAACAAGTAAATAGTATATAGTTATAAATAATACAATTAATTAAAGAATTGTGTTGTATTAACAGAAAGAGAATAAAAAAAACATTAAAGGTTTCTTATTTAAAAATTAAGTGTATATATATATATATATATATATATATATATATATATATAAATATAAAATCTGTTGTTTTAATGTTTTTACTGTAAATTTTCTTTAATCACGAATAACTAAATGTCAGCCTAACACCCCCCCAGAAAAAGAGAGGCAATGCTGCATACGACTTTCTTTCGTTTCCAACAATGTGACTTCCTGTTTCTAATCACACACACTACACATATATACAGAAAGCCACAAAAAACATGCTCACACACTGAAAATACGCTGAACTGAGAGGCAGGAGTGTGTGGAAAGTAGGGATCAGGATATGAGGCATGACTGGAAATTACAGCACAGGGATATTTTTTTCTGCTAAAGTATAGGACTATAGAATAGTACTGAAAAATAACACTAATGCACTACGGTACAGGATTGATTTATAGTATGATTGCACTATAGTACTGAATTATAGCTCTAATGCACTATGGTATAGTATTGATTTATAGTACAAATGCACTATAGTATATAATACTGAAATATTGCACTAATGCACCATAGTATAGTGCTGACGTACATCACTCGATCATGGAGTGCTATAATAATTAGCTACAATAATGAAATGAATAATTTTTGCTAAAATAAAATGGGCAAAAACAGACATCAAATATTATGATTATTACATTAAAGTTATATACAACTTAAAGCATTACATAATGTTCATGGAACAATGATAGACCTAAGCATGTGGGCGGAGTTTAAAATTAAGCAGATCCCTCAAACTATCCGTACAAAGCATTGAGGCTGCATTGACTAACAAATCACAATTATCGACTGATAGTTACTTTACCAAGAATTATGGAGCATGATTTGGGTTGTGTTGCAGGAGAAAATATTATTATATATTATAATATATCTTATAGGGCACGGTGGCTTAGTGGTTAGCACGTTCGCCTCACACGAGTTTGAGTTTTGCTTTGCTTGTTCTCCCGGTCCAAAAACATGCACGGTAGGTTGATTGGCACCTTGGAAAATTGTCCCTAGTGTATGAGTGTGTGTGTGTGTGTGCCGTGTGATGGGTTGGCATTCCATCCAGGATGTATCCTGCCTTAATGCCCATAGACGCCTGAGATAGGCACAGGCTCCCCGTGACCCGAGGGAAGATCGGATAAAGCAAGAGAAGATGAATTATATATCTTATTATGTATTAGTCCTACAGATTAGCCGGATTTTTCAGATGAAACTAAATGTTATTTATTGATTCTGATATTTTTTCATCCCTCCATCCACACTTACATGACCCACATTCACAGGGAACGGCAGTTCGATTGACGCCGCAATCTAACAAAGTTTTCCTACAGCGAGTCAGCAAGCGTGTCATTTTATCACGTTTCGTCATCAACCTGATTTTTTAATCCCAGTGACAAAATCCTGTTCGAAAGATTTTTTCTCCTTCACAACGGACATATTTGGGGAGAGAGGGACGAGTGAAGAGATTACAGGCTTCATGATTCTGAAGCTTGTAGCCAGAAAACTGAGCAAGAGCTGCAGCAGGAGTCAGAGAATGGAGTCGGATTAAAGACCTGTCATTGATAGGAACAAGGTGGACAGAATACAGGAAGTATTACCTAGAGCTAATTGTCTTGTTGGTAAAAGTAAAAAAAAGAATAATGTGGATGTTACGATTTAGTTTTCAGGCAAATCTTTATGACTCGGCTGTTATTTACCACGTAATAACGTCGTTAATAAGAAGTTAAAGCAGACGTATTCGCGTAACAGGCTAACATTACTTTGCCTTTTGCATTAGTTTGCCTTTTGCAGTAGATGCTACAGATATCAAGGTGGATTGATGTTGTGCAAACTAGATATGAATGTCTTATGTCGCGGTGGTTGTTTGCGTCGTGTGGATTGTGAAACAGGCGTAAATTCGCCGCAGGAAAACATGTAATAATTTAATACTAAACAAAATCACATGGAACCACAACGAGCTGAAGTGATGACGCAACAACACGTCTCATTTATAGTCTTATTGTCCAGTAAACACAAATCCAAGCCATCTGTCTTTCTAGCTCTCCGTCTGACTCTCTCCAACTCTCTCTCTCTCCATCTGCTTGTTTCTTTCTCTCTCTCTCTCTCTATTTTTAAGATGAACACATATGGAGTGATTTCATGTTTGTCCTAATTAAATCCTTCTTTCTTTACATGAAAGACTCTCTCTCTCTCTCTCTCTCTCTCTCTCTTGCTCTCTCTAACACACACACGCGCGCGCGCGCACGCTCACACACACACACAGATGACTCATACAGTCCTTCCAAGAAAAACTCGAGTGATGGAAAGATGAAAAAGATGGATGCTGACCAGAGGCATTTTTCTGGACTGAGATCAGAAGATGAGTGAAAATGAACTGTAGAGGCAGAATGAGGGGATGGAGGAGTGAAACAAGGGAGGAAAAGAGAGGAAGAGAGAGAAGGGGCTACGATAATGGTGGGAAACTTGTGTGACCTTTGACCTTTTCCCTACTGCAGCACATAAACACATACAAACACACACACACACCCACACACTCTTCCTGAAATTCGATACGGAGACACGCACACATGCACGCGTCACCCCCCCCCACACACACACACACACACACACACACAGCCTTAACACAGACATTAAACCTCAGTCAATGTGTGTGTGTGTGTGTGTGTGTGTGTGTGTGTGTTTGTGTGTGTGTGTCAGAGAGACATGCCGGATGTTGTGTTCAGCAGCCACATGGACAGAAAACAGGATATAACCTAAACAGGCACACACACACACACACACACACACACACACACACTCCACACACACACACACACACACACACACACACACACACACACACACACACGTTCGTATACAGTATATTGTTTGATCTGGAGAAATTGTGTCAGAGCACCCTCTACTGGAGACCAGTGGTTTCTAATTTCTTCCAGTGGTTGTATTTAATAATACAATAAAAGTATTCTTTTTTTTATTTTACTTACTGTTAAGTACAAATAAATAAATAAAAATAATATAATAGAAATATTAATTATAAGTAATACAAATAAGAGAACTGAGAACTGTAAAATATGCTATTTCATAAATACAGAAATCCAATTAATTAATTAAAACGGTGTATTCTGTGAATAACATCAGGTGTCCTGAGGGAAAATAAAATATATAAATTACCAAAATAATAGCCTGCTTTTATTGACTTCTAGAGGGTTTAATGTCTGAGGAAATAGCTGTCAGGAAGGAAACAACACTTCCTGCAGTGTGTGTGTGTGTGTGTGTGTGTGTGTGTGTGTGTGTGTGTGTGGTCACTTCCTGTATATCTAGGTCTCACACAAACCTCTTCACACATTCAGCATATATGAATGCTCATGCTATGTTTATCAGTGGAGATGCTAATAAAATACTCAAACCTTTTCTATAACGGTTTCCTGTTAAAATGTATTTTATTAAACAATGGCCAATTGATAAAAATTATGAGGACACTTGCTAAGCAAAAAACATACACAGAAACACACACAGGCTAATCAATGATATAAACGATAATGCTAGCTAGGAAATAAGTGTTATGTGTTTCATACAGATACTGCAAAGACACAGAGACAGAAAGTCTGTGGTAAGAACATCGACGTTTGCCTCGGATATGTTGGGAAACTGATAAAAGACACTGAATGGCCAACATAATGATTTTGCTAACTAGCATACAACCCCTGGCAAAGACTATTTTCATTTAACATTCCAACATCCTGGCTGGACGAAAGCCTTAAAAAGGAAGAAAGAAAGAAATCTGTAGTCTATTTCAACTGTTTTACACGATCAAACCACACAATTCTGAGGAGTACGGAATCACCAAACAAAAACACCACTAGTACTTTGATGAAGCACTACTGGCTTTTACAACAGCTTGAATTCTCAGAGGCAAACAGTATTCAGTCTTCCGACTCCAAATTTCCCTTACTGCAAACATCCTGTCAGTTGATGGAGTAAGAAAAGAGTCCTCAATATAAATCTTGCATTTATTTAGGATGTAATGCCAGTCATCTCTCCCCTACCTTTACCTGACCTACCACCCCATATCATTAATGGTTGTGCAAGACAACTACAGGCCGCTGTCTTTATAAATTTCATTGGAACGGCACCAAACAAAATTCATCACGGAATATCACTCTCACCCAGTCAAACACGGCCCATGATGGCTTTTCACTGAAACCTTGTTATTATTTTCTTATTTAGATATTAATTACGGTTTGGTCACAGACATTGACTCCACTTTCTGCCCATTTGTTCCTGCATTAAGGCTTTAATGTCTTCTTTGAGTCTACTACTACACATCCATTTTACAACCTTCCCATTGGATTTGTACTTGGTCCAAATTTTAGACGAAGCTGAATATCTTTTAAGTTTATATAATCTTATAGGTTTTATAATCTTTATAATAGGGAGGTGGTAGCCCAGTGGTTAAGGTGTTGGACTCTGGATCGGAAAATCGCAGGTTCAAACCCCACCACCACCACTAAGCTGCCCTTGAGCAAGGCCCTTAACCCTCTATTGCTCAGTTGTAAGTCGCTCTGGATAAGGTCGTCTGCCAAATGCTGTAAATGTAAGTGTAAATAATCCTCTCCTTTGTTTTAGCTGTTGGAGCATGTCTATCGGCTTGGTTCAGCAGCTCACTAAGGTGTGTAAGGACTCTTTTTTTTTTAAACTGCAGACATATTAGTAATCGTGTTTGTTTTAGAACTGCAAAATACATGTTGATTCGAAACTTTTTTTTCCTCAGAATTGTGTGATTCCGTATTTGTTTTTTTCTGTTTGATCCATAAAAAAACACTTGCAACTGACTACAGCTTTCTTTCTTTCTTTTTATATTTTGTTCATGTTTCATATGGCCAGAAGGTTGGAATTTTAAATGAGAAAAGTTTTGTTGCATGTCAATGATTGTTTTTTTTTTCCTACAGAATTAAACAATTGAATGAACATCTTCCAAGAGTGGTGATTCTATTCTATGCCGTGGGTTATACAGCTGTGGAGCCTTTCATAGTGTGGAAATCAGATCAACATCAACATTTACCTCAGATGTAAAAAAAAAAAAAAAAAAAAAAAAAAAAAAAAAAAAGTGATATTGTGCTGAATTTACATTTAGCATTATTCACTCAAGTCTCATTGCCTAATGGATTGAATGAAATGGAATTAAATTGAGTTGGAGTGATACTGATAAAATCTCTTTACACTACGCTATGGGATGATGAAGTAGACGACACACATGCACATGCACATGCGCACACACACATGCACACACACACAAACGTGCACACACACACACACACACACACACACACACACACACACACACACACACACACTAGGTCATTTCTGGTCGCTCTCTGCTTTCTCTCCAATATTCCTCTCTGACATTTTCAGGAATTTCACAAAAGTGTGTGTGTTTGTTTTTGGGGTTCACAAACACCTCAAGGGCTTCCATCTGCTCACACAAACTCTCTTTGTTCATGTTCCTTTACTGAGTCAAAATCTTAACAATCCATTAGTTGTTTCTGTGTGTGTGTGTGTGTGTGTGTGTGTTTTAAACCAATTCCAATGCACTGAGAACACACTATGTCTTTCCCACATGCCTTGAAGTCTCCTTTTGTAAAGTTTGGTGAGAATGCGAACTGTGAGAAACCCCATGACCTGATAATTACCCAGAGTGCTGACAGATACAAGACACACGTGCGCACACGCACCCACACACACACACACGCACACACACACACCCACACTGTATTTATTTCTGTTGGCAAAAAAAAAAACTTGAATAAACATGTAATGTAGCTAGTTAATATGTTTCTGCTTAATATTTTATATGCGATACTTTTAAGGTAATACTCAATGAAAGTGAAAATAAGACAGAACCAACTTGAACATCAGTATTTACCTCAGATGAATTCACTGACAGACATAGGGCTAAAGTTATGACTTAGCTAGTTAGCATGTTGCGGCTATGTGTTTTTTGTTTGTTAGTTTGTGTTTTTTTTTTAACAATTAAAGGCTCAATGATAAGGGGAATAAGGGGAACATGAATATTTATCTAAATTCTCAGAAAAAAAACAGACATAGGGCTAAAATTACGATGTAGCTAGTTAGCAAGTTTCTACTATTATTAATAGCACATTTAATACAAATTTAACATTTAAATATGAACATTTACCTCACAAGTTTGCAAATGAAAAAATAATGAATCTGTATAGCTGAAAATCTAATTGATCAGAATCATACCAAAATAATTAAATATCTTTTTACTTCAGATGTGTTCACAAATAAAAACTAACATTCCATCGTAAACATAAAACATAAAACGTCTTTCACATGAAGAAAAAGTTTTAAAACTGTGACCATATTGTTGATGTTGGTGTTCAGTGAAACCTATGACTTCTTATGATTTCCTCAGAATTTCTAACGTCTCCTTGCGTTGGATTTGTGCGTGCGCGTGTGTGTGTGCTAACAGGGAATATTCCAGCTTTAAAAAACCACAACAGAAACACACTTTATGGCATGATTGTTGGTTTACACGCCTACCTTCATGACCTCTGTTTTATAATGTCCGTATAAGCGTAAATTATTTCTATAGTTACACCTTTAATATCCTGAACAGGAAACAGCTCCGCCCTGCAATGTTGAAAGGACACACACGGCTAACTATAAATACCTCACACACACTTTTATTCGCATAAATATAAATTACACAGCACAGAAAAAGACGACACCATAAACATTCGTGAACGCTTCAGACATAACAGCTCGACTTAAACACAGGGGATATAATATTTCATCGCCATAGCGACGACTACATCTCAAACGCTACGGTTTGGGTCAGTGAAGTGCTACTGGCCTCACTGCTAGCCATCATACGCAAAGTCCAAAACACTGCATTGTAATTAAGGCAGCTAATAAAACCAATTCAGCTTAATTATGAAAGGCGTGTACTTACTGTGTACATCACTGATGGGAGATTTCCGTCCAGCATGATTGGGCGATGAAGACCTAACGGTGAACCCTTGTGAACGTTGATGGTTCTCCTGGTTTTTGACCTCGTGTGGCTTGCTGATGCTGATCTCCGGAGGTTCGTTCTTCTTGAACGGAATCTCAGGGGGTTGTCTGGAGCCTGCGTTCGATGGCGTCCTGACGATGGGAGATGTGGTGTCAAGTGTTTTGCCAAACATGACTGAGGGCTTTTGCGTCTCTGAGGTCTTGGTGTGGCTTGAAATGTCTGGCTTCCTCAGGTTGAAGCGGGAGATTCCAGCACTGAAGGAGTTGGAGCAGATTATGGTTAAAAGTTGACGGAGGGAGTATTAACTTGTATGGCTATGTGGCGGTAATAACATGAGCTAGTGATTGGATGGATATAAGTTCTATCCCCAGACTTTTTGGCTTTAGGGGAATACCCAAACCTCTTTAGCACTACTACTGATGCACTTACTCCACTGTAGACGTTGACGTTCTCAAATACACCCTACCAACCAGAAAACAGAATGCATCATCCATACATCACTATATGGATCCTTTCATCCTCCTAACCAGTAAGGATGTGCTGTGCTGTTCTCACGGAAGATTCTTCCTAATCTCTAATCAAATGTTGTGTTTGTTATGGATACAAGACCATGAACAGATGTCCACCTTGCAGACAATGGCCTTGTACATAAAGCCATAGAAAACTGTCCCAAGCTTTCTCGTCTTCTCAGCTGAATCCTCTGAATCATCAGTTCAATTCTGCTGAGTAAAGAACTAGGAACCCTAAGCCTGGTTTTCATCACGTCTACACGGACACTCCTGCCACGTTCCTCAGGGCTCAATGCTCGGTCCTTCTTTCTTTTACTACATTTTTGAGCTCTGTGATCACATCCTACTATTCAGATGAAACGTGACTAAACTTCCATGCTCCAATCGTCTGATCAATTTCCTATGAGTGACCATCGACACCTTTAATAGTCACTTTAAATCTTGACACAGGATCCTGCAAAATGTCATATAAGATACAAACTAAATGCAAAATTGTATTGCTCTTGATTCCATAGACTTCTGACATTAAACTCTCTTACTGGGCAAAGACATTTAAAAAAGACACAAAGAAATTTAATCATGACTAGACGGTAAGAATGTCACTACATTGGATCATTGATACTCCTACACTCCCATGTGGTTTATATATTTGTTGTCATTGTGGTGCACCACATAATCTATAGACAGCTTCTAGTCTATAGCTATCTTTACTTCTTCATTGCCCAAGCTTCTGGTAGAATGAGCTTCAAAGTCAATGTTGAAAAAAGGTGTAAGAAGATCCAGAAACCTGGTCATTGTTTCTTATTTCAGCCCATCCTTTTCTCACAGATTTTACCTCCAAAGCTTCAGTAACCAGTCAGAGACAATACAGGATATACAGTACCTCGGTGAATTATCCACGGCTTTAGCATTGATGCCAATGCTGATCTCGGCGCGGGTGCGTGATGCAGGTTCAGGAGTCTGAGGTTTAGGTTTGGCGGCACCGTTTGCCCCAATCTCATGATGGCGGCTGATGGATGGAGAGATGGCGCTACGCTGGAACGAGGGAGACCGGCGCATGTGAGGAGAGGATGACTGCGCAGACGAGTCCGCGTTCTCGACCTCGAACGACCTCTTCAGTGCTGCAAAGAAAAGAACAAGAATTAAAATCTCCTCTGTCTGTCTCATCAACACTGTGATGATAACCAGCTGTGTGTGTGTGTGTGTGTGTGTGTGTGTGTGTGTGTGTATGGCCTACTTGTGTTAGGAAAAGCAGTTTAACATTTGTTTATCCCATGTGTTTTTGTGTGTTTGTCTTTTAAATGGGGTTTTCAGTGTGTGTGTTTATGTTGTTAATTCTGTGGTATTTAATGTTGTTACCGTGTCTAAAAAAAAAAGCGACAGCAACAAACGCAACACTCACTCTCTCTCTCTCACACACACACACACACACACACACACACACACAGAATAACTTTAAACACAGAGAGTAATACACTCAGAGCCATACGAACAGTCCAACACCAAACAAACCTGCAGTGTATGTGTGTGTGTGTGTGTGTGTGTGTGTGTGTGTGTGTGTGTGTGTGTGTGTGTGTGTGTGTGTGTGTGTGTGTGTGTGTGTGTGTGTGTGCGCATGACATATGAAAAATAATGAGACTATTGTCCGGGTGGTCACCATCACAGGACGTTCACACTATCAATAAAGTGCAAAGCAATGCAAGGGGTGGAGCCTCAAAGGGGGGGCTTGAGGGTTGTTGCCCTGGTGACGGAAGTCAACACCAATAGTGTACAGAAACGGGAAGCAACTCTGCCCATGACTTCCTGGATGGAAGTTCGGAAACTTCTCAATCTGGCAACTTCCGGTACAAACATACACACACACACACACACACACACACACAAACATCTACATATATATATATATATATATATATATATATATATATATATATATATATATATATATATATATATATATATATATATATATATAACAAACAGCCATTAATATACACAGGACATTACCACTGTGTGTGTGTGTGTGTGTGTGTGTGTGTCTAACAGCTGACATGTTAAAAGTTTAGCAACCGCTCCCACTGCAGCTGCTCACATACTCTTTCTATAGGACAGAAACAGCTGAGCAAGTACACACACCCTCTACCTGCCTGTCTATCCACATATCTGTTTACTTGTATGTCTCTTCATATATCTGTTTGTTTGCATGTCTATCTATATATCTCTTAGACCAGTGGGCGGGAACCTTTTTCACCAAAGAGCCATTTTGGATTTTTTTGGGGGGAGTACATTTTAAGAAAGAGCCATTGGAAAAAAGAAATATATTACTACTATAAAAAAATACACATTTTCAATAACAACCGTTTATCTATTTCTCTGCACAACACAAAAATAAACAAATATGAAGCCTCACAGAATAAAGCACATTTTACAATTCTGTTTAATTCAACAGGTCGCAGAGCACTCTTTTAATTTTGGCTATTGCATGTTTTAAAGAGCCATTGGGAAAATAGTATTTTAGTATGAATAAGAACATTTTTATTTAGGCCCAAATACAACTCAAAATAAATAATGTCTTTTAAAATAAACGTATATAAAAGTGGAAGTACGTTCTGTGTAAACCCGACAGAATGGACCACTAGAGCTTTCAATAAAAGCATATATGTTTCTGTCCACTCATTTTGAAACTTTGATGCATCTGTTTTTTTTCTTCTTGTCACTATCACCACTCATGGTTATCGTTGCGTGAATCATGCGAGGCTGCCATAGAAACATAAGTGGTTTGCCATTTATTGGCTTACACACATCGCTGCGTACGTGCATTGGTCGTAATTTTTACTGTCAACTGATATTTCATTCATTTTGATTTGCAAAGGAATTGTAACTGTATTTTCTGTAGGGAAATGATTTCTAATCACGTATATATATGTATATATATATATATATATATATATATATATATAGATATATATATATACATATCTATTGAATGTTAGTGAAGGGAGGTAGCTGGAGAGCCATATCGTTTTTGCCAAAGCACCACGTGTGACATAGGTCTTAAACTGTCCATATATCAAACTCCCACTGTTTCTCCACCCACATACACTATATTACCAAAAAAAAACTTTCATGTGACTTTTCCTGCCATATGTGCCAAACTGTTTTCACAAATCTTGAGGCACACAATTGTACAGGACGTCTTCAACTTGGAAAGCCAAACGTCTTCCAGCATACCAATGCCCTTGAGCACAAATGGAGATCTGCTTGACATGGGTTGGAATGGAAGGCTTCTGAGCCCTGGACGCCTTTGAGAGAAATGTGAACACCGATTGCACCCAAGAAACGTCCTCACCGTCTCATTGTGAATAACACACATATCCACAAAATCTAGTGGGACATCTTCCCAGAAGAGTGTAGGCGAAATGGGAATAAATGTGGAGTGCGATGTTCAAAAAGCACATACTGATAACCAGTTGTCCGCAAACATCTGGCCATATAGTATATCTTTCTGTCCGTCTGCAGTATATGCCCAAATATATTTCAAATATTTCATATTTGTCTGTCTGTATTTCTAATAATATCCTAAATGTTTAGATTCCACTCATCTCTACAGTTTTATGCATCTGTGCTGGTAAATTTATAAATACACTAAGATTAAGTGTCAGTTACAGAACCTGATCCCGACGTGCACCGGCACCATGATGGAACGCAGTAATGAATAATTAGAGTTTTTTTAAAAAATATCACACCTTCTAATAATAACCAGGATCCTGTACCACATGAAGAGGGGCAAGAGGGCTAATTCTCACGCCAGTGTTCGTTATGTGGAAAACAATGTGAGCACAATTAATTAACTCGGAGGGTTTCTATTGTTTAAAATAACGATAATAATAATAATAATAATAATAATCATCATTTGAAAGAGGCAGGGTGGTTTAGTGGTTAGCACGTTCGCCTCACACCTCCAGAGTCCTGGTTCGTCTCGGCCACATGTGTGTGTGGAGTTTGCATGTTCTCCCCGTGCCTCAGGGGGTTTTTCTCCGGGTTCTCCAGTTTCCCCTGGTCCAAAAACATGTCCCTAGTGTATGAATGTGAGTGTGTGTGTGCCCTGCGATGGGTTGGCATTCCATCCAGGGTGTATCCTGCCTTAATGCCCATTAATGCTCTGAGATTGGCACAGGCACCCCGTGACCCGAGGGAAGATCGGATAAAGCGGTAGAAGATGAATAATCATTTGAAGTGCTATTGTTCTATATAGTGTCCCGATATGAGGTGATGTCACATGATCTCAGCTTCAATAATCACAATATTCATTATTAACTTCTTCATTTACTATTTAATGCTAAATTATTTACCGGTGGTATACAGCAGACACCGGGAAGTAATTCCACTCAATGCAACAAGATGCTTTTTATTTCATAAATATGCTTTTACAATACAATAAATATAAACAAACAATGAAATGGCCAGATTATAAATTCATTATAAGAGCCTTAGTAATGACATTCTCGTACGAACCAAGGAAGCTTTTGTCACATTCCTGTAAAAATATGCTCACACACACACACACACACACAAACATGCATGCATAATCCTCTATTATAGTTCATAAGGAAGTTACTCAGCAACAACAAAACCGACACAAACACACAGCACTTGTCAAACAAGAAAAAATACACCCCCCCTTCTCACAGAACACACACACCACACACACAACACACACACACACACACACACACACAAAAACTTCCAGAATAAAACACAGAAGAGACACCGGAGACAAAACATTCTTACACAGTGGACATCCTGAAAGGTGTGTGTTCCTGTCTAGGTGACGTCTTTTAATTCTCTTACACACCCAAACACACACATACATACATGTGTGTGTGTGTATATATATATATATATATATATATACACACAAAAACACTACTGTTATAAAAGATACAGGAAGACAGAATTATACAAGAGAGACCTGCTGTTGTATGAACAGTTCTGTCTGTCTGTTTACATACTAATTTGTCTATGAACTATTTAGTGTATAGTCTTGATGCGACTTTCTGTCTTTCATAGTCTATCTGTCTATCAGTCTGTCTAATGCACTTTCTTGAAAAGACCAGATTTTAAGTTTCTCTTCCTCATGCTGCGTGAAAAATGTCCTTCTTTCCTGTCACACGCCAGTTCTTCCTCAAATGCACACAAAAATCCCATAAAGTCCAAATTTAAAAACCACAGAAAAAATTTATTTCTTTATTTTTTACACCCTAAAAAGTGACAGTGTGGCGTTACGGCACCCAAAACACAACGTTACAGAACACAACACCAGCAAAGAATCAGAATCACACGCGAAAATCAGAAAAACACGTCTTTTTTCATCAGATTCGTCACTTGTCTATAATATAGATAATAAGCAAGGTATGCAAATGAGCTGTCCGAAATGTGAGCCTTCTGATTGGCTGATAGAGACGGGGGTGAGTGCACATGAAGACGGCTGTCTTACCTGAGATTCTGTCTCTGTCCATTCCGGCATTACTGATCCACATGGAGCTCTGAGTGTCTCTCTGAGTTCACACGCGCACACACACACACACACACACACACACACACACACACACACACACACACGCGCGCGCGCGCACACGCACACTTCCTTTTACACCGAGTCACACAGTCTCTTTCCTTTATTCACACACTTCCTCTATTCACCAGTCCAACTAGTCACTCTCTTTCCCCTCCTCCGCCCTCCTCTCCTCCCTCGTTCTCTCTATCCTTTACTCTTTCTCTTTGCTGTTCCTTTTTTTCTTGCTTTTGTTCTCCTTCTTCCTACTTTTTTTTTCGTTCTTTAAATCTCAGAGATTTTTCTTCTCCTTATGGAAACAATTTCTGCCCTTCTTTCTTGGCTCTTCTTTTCTCTCCTTCCCTCTTTCTGTTCTCCGCTCTCTCTTCTCTCCTCTTTCCTTAGCTTACTTCAGAGGAGGAATCCTCTCTTTTTCTCTTTCTTCCTCTCTCTCTCTCTCTCTCTCCGGGTTACTGCGTGGCCGTGTGCTGCTCAGACGGACGTCCTGTCGTTTTTTTCCCCTCCTTCTCCACCCTTCCTCCTCCTCTCTGCTCACACTGCCATGTGGTGAATGAGGTTCATGTGAGCTCTGGAATCTCAAAATAAACCTCCTCATGGCTCAGGGCTGGAGAACATGACGAGCACACGTGCCTGTTACCCTCACCCACACTCGCAACATCTATCAACATCAGCTCAGGGGTGATTTCTCTTCATCCGCCGAAATCCAAATTATGTTCCTAGATTAAAGAAAAAAGTCATTCAAAAAGTTTCCCGAATTTTATATTATCACTTTTTTTGTAACCTAAACCACCACAAGTTCCCGGTTTAACCATCTTCAGGTTCTTCGGGTTCTTCAGGTCCTAAAGTTAATTAGCTAAAAATACTGCTCTCATGTTCCACTGAAAATTTTATGACAGTTCCAAAAACCCCTGGAGCAAAGTTCACTGAAGTTCACTAGTGAACAATCATGAGGCACTTCAACGGGTTTGTTCTCCTGGATAAACAGTGCTACATGTTTTTGGTCACAATATCTGAGGTAAACATCTGAGCTCGCATCCGTCAACTGAAGAGCCGAGGTTCGAGTATGGCTTGCTAAGGTTCCTGGGATAAAAACTCCTCAATATCATTCCCGAACTAGATAAAGTTCTTGAGTTTCCTGGATCTGATGTTCCTGAGAATGTGTAAAGTCTCAAAACATTCAAGAGAAAATTCCTTAATAGAAAGAAGGCGTGGTTTTCATTGTTTTGGGCTCTGCCCCCTCCTCAGGATGATTCAGAAATAAACACAACAACAGGAAGTATGGAATCATTTGTAAACAAGGGATGGATTAAATATAAAACTGAATTCACCATCACACACACACACACACATACACACACATACACACACACACACACACACACCTCCCTGCACTGCTGTGCTGCTCTTACTCAAAATGTAATGGTGACGGATGACGATGACCTTTCACCTCAAAATCCATTCACAATGTGTTTAAGGCGCTTTAGTTTAAAACTAAAAAAGAGGATTATGACATCACTCACATCTCACACACCCACACACTGACACAAAGTCAAACACACACACACACAAGCGCACACGATAATTTTCCTCTGATCTGAGCTACACGTGACTATGTGCACATATACATAAAGACCACACACACACACACACACACACACACACACACACACACACACACACACACACAGAGATGCCTTCAGGATGCATTACCAGACGTCATCGAGTCTGAATCTGACCTCTAACCTCCAGGCTTTCTGAGGTGCACTGCTGAAACTCAAGTGCATTATATAAGTCACTGTGTTGTGTGTGTGTGTGTGTGTGTGTGTCTGTGTGTGTGTTTTATGACCATCGAAGCACAAAGTGTACATAAGTGTAAACGAGGAATTTTATGTACAGAAAGAAAGGAACATAAAAATAGTTGGATAACATAATGGCAACACACACACAAACACAAACACACACACACACACACACACACACACACGCACACACACAATAATCCAAAACAGTGGCTAAAGAAGCACAGTAAAAGAAATGTTTCTGAAATAAGCTTAACCCCTTGTTGCCTGAATTAATTTACAATCATATAAAATAATTTAGTATGTGTGATTTTGCTTTCACGCAAATAATATAAATGCGCAATTGGTGCCTCCAATATGATCTATGGTACGTGTTAAATATGCATCAACTGGCATTGGAGGATCACATAGATTATATTGGCTGTGTTTGGGATGGAAGCAGTTTGATGAGTTTCTGCGACAATCGTCTACAAGGGGTTAAACCAAGATTTTTACACACACATACACGCACACACACACACACATACACATGATCCTGACTCGCCTTACGGTAGAGCTGGACAATTAATCATCATTATTAATGATTCATTTGATTAATTTGATGCTTTATTTTGATTTGGCACATCGAACTTCTGTAGCAACGTCAGATGTAGAACACTCCAAAGCCCGCTGTAAACGTTTGTGGCAATTAAAGGAAGCCGTGTGGTTCAAACAGAACCACGTTGTTGAATGGCGAGGCGTTTGACGCTGCGAGCGAAACATGACAGCGGAAGCCCCAAAACACCAGCTAAAAACAGGTAAAGACAACAAACCAGTAGCAGACTGTGCATTTCACACCTACGTCTTCAGTAGTGCTCCGTCTGAATTGATGGTTATAAAAACCATTTTAATATGCAGACATTCAGTATAAAGGGCCATTGTACTAAATACAATAAATACCAATAAATGCCTGTACTGAAAATACAAACCAGGGGCGAACTACTGCAGCTCCACACATGTATCGGAAAAATCGGATTGTTTGTAAACAAAATCCATCCTCATCTCTTTCCTCAAAACCAGTTGCTAACGTGAAAGAGGCGGACAAATCCTCTTCCTGGTCGTGATAGGCTTCGGAGTTTCCAAACTTTCTTAACAATGTCCGGCTTTTCTTGAAAAGTCCGACTTGAAAACGGCCTTGAAAGTAAATCTGCCACTTCATCTGTTTTTTTCTTCTCCTTCAGCCATTAGGGGGCGACAAAAATAGCTAAATTGGACCCAATCTAGACTATTCAATCAGTGATGTCATACGCCTGCTAGAGGGCGCTGGTGACACCAACTCAAAATCAGCATCGGAAAAGCCACGACATTTGTCGGATATGAAAGGAAGCGAATAGACAATTTGGAATTATTGAATAAGTACTGATAGACAAAATATAAGTAATATCAGTTTGATTCAGATATTTCTTAGGCCAGCCAACCCCCCCCCCCCCCCCAACCCCCCCAACCCCCCCCCCCCCCCACCCCCCCCCCCCCCACCCCCCCCCCCCCCCCCCCCCCCCCACTGTATGCAAAATCGAAAATCTAACTTTGTTTAAAAAAAAAAAAAAAAAAAAAAAAAGATATTCATTTTATAGCGCATATCACCCAAGGGTTATTCAGAGCTCTGCTTTTTGTGAACTAAAAAACTAAACAGTACCTTAACCTTTGTGATATAAAGCCACTTCCTGTGTGTTAATGAGGACCTGAGGGCGATGGTGACCTGCGCTAAAGAGATGCAGCTCCATTATTCAGCTTTTCCTTGAGGATACGGAACGTTAGCATCAACCTGTACTTAAAGCTCATTATTAAATCACACCGAGTGACGAACGCAGTGTATTTATACTCTATTTAACACAAAGTTCTGTATGACTGGGTCACTTCCACAAAACAACAACAGACTTGGGTAACAGACAGACTATAGGTGAAAATATCTACAACTATATATTTAAAAAAAATTATTCATTAGGAATTGTCCGACGTATTTGTACAGAGCCAAAGAAATTCGCATTTCAAACCAGATGCGCAAACCAGTGGCGGCTAATTTACAATAAACAGCGGTGTGACAAATAAGGGTTCAAATGTACCAAAGGTGCAGTAGGTAATAATATATGATAGATATAGTAAAACACTACAGAGGGGTCAAGTATACGGACTGTAAGGTGAACATTCACGGACGTGTTACTGCTCAGTTAGATGCAAGTCATTTTAAGCCTGTTATTGTAGCTTTTGCCCAGTAGGAGGCGATCACGATCCTCTTGGTTCCTACTAAATTTTGCGTCCAAGTCCTTACTGAGATTAAGCATCGCTGATTAAAATTAAAATAAAAAATAAAAAAAACTGAGGAAATGAACTCAAAGCAAAATAAGTGCTGACTTTCAGAATCTTATGAATCAGATTCTAAATGGTTATACAGATTATCAACAGTGATTTGTTCGTATTGTTCATTAAAACATCTTACATTTACATTTGCAGTATTTAGCAGACGCTCTTATCCAGGGCGACGTACAAGAAGTGCTTTAGGTCTCGATCTAAGGATAAGATTCATTCATGAACCATCTTCTATAACGCATGACTCTAATCCTGGCTCTAACTTTAACCCTGACTCTAATTATAAACCTGACTTTGAGCCTCACTATAACCCAGGGGTGGGCAAACTACGGCCCGGGGGCCACATCCGGCCCCTTGGTCCTTTTAATCCGGCCCGCTGAACTGCTTCGGCTTCTTTGCCGCACCAGAAGAAAGTATAACCGCACAGAAGCGCTGACATTGTTCGTTTATTTTTGTTTGTTTCTTTTCCCTAAATAGAATATCCTTATTCTTTTGGTAGCATAATGCATCATGATATCATTTACCGCTCTTTACAAGTGGAAAAAATTAATATTGAACATAAGTTATGTTCAACATTATTGTTGGTTCGGCCCACGAACACACCACAGGTTCTCTTATGTGGCCCTTTGGAAAATATAATTGCCCACCCCTGCTATAACCTAATCTCTACCTCAATTCTTTTTTTTTTCCACAGATAAAGTGTTAATAAAGAATGAATAATTGTGTACCTTATAACTGTACGTTTGTCCCAGAAATCCGTTTAGATGGCATGCAGAGCGATCTGTAAAAAATACATGATTTTGTAAAAAAAAAATTAAAATAAATAAATAAATCTAACAACCCCCGAAGAAAGGGGGTAAAATGCAGAAATTAAATAATAAATGCAATATTAAGTAAATATTAAATTCTTCACCTCACTGATGAGTCGCTTCCACTTCTTCACTACGATGACGATGAAGTTCACGAGGAATCTTCTGCACGTCTTATAAACGAGAGGGAGTCGCACGTGCGCGGCAACAACCAGAGCGTGCTAATTGGAAGTACACGTGACCTGCGCGTGCAACCGTAACTGGTCAGATCAATATAATCAGTTCTAAATAATAAATAATAGTTTATGATTTCTTAACAAATTAAATTCATTGAAAGAATCTTCATATTTATGACCGTTATGATCTCTCTCTCTCTCTCTCTCTCTCTCTCTCTCTCTCTCTCTCTCTCTCTCTATATATATATATATATATATATATATCATACACACACACACACACACACACACACACACACACAGCGAAAATTATTAGAAAATATTTCATAAAAGAACCAACTAGTATAAACACATACAAATAAGAATAAAAAACATTATTTTTTATTCTGGTAAATCGAGATGTCTTTTATCTGCGAATCAAGACCTTTTGTGTTCATAATGACACCTTCGGAGCAAAAAAAAAAAAACAAAAAAAACAACAACCGTATTAATAATAATATAATAGAACTGTTTACAACCACACGTAGAAAAGTGATTTATTATATTCGGAGATCGTGAACTTGAAATCAAGCGATGAAAAGGATGAAAAGCGGCGATTTAGTGTCCTCTAGTGGTCGATCCGTGAAACAACACCGAGTCTCGGGTCATTGCCGTAGTCTTGTCGCGATTTCAAAATTAAATCTTTATTCAAGATCTATAAAGTAAACACACAAGGAAATGCACGATGAGGTGGAAAATGTCCTCTACAGATGTTAACATATAACACTCAGTAACGTCAACTCAGAATGTAGAAATATAAACAAACAAATATAGGCCTATAGAGGTAGGAAGTAACGGAGCACAAATACTCATTTACTGTACTTACATTAAGAATATTTTTATGGTATCAGTAATTTATTAAATATATTTCGGACAGCTTTTTACTTTTATTAATTACGTTTTTGCACATATACCTGTACTTTATACTTCTTACATTTTGAAACCAGGCTCGTTTTAATATATTTGGTGAAATGTCGTTTTCCGCCCATTAACCGATATTCCAGTCAACTTACCATTGGTGTATAATTTCCTGATTATCACAAACCACAGATGTAGGCTAGAAGTAAACAATAAACAAAGTCTGGCTAATGTCATTGTTGAAAACATTACATTTCTGATATCTCTGAACTCTTGCTCAGGAGCCCTCTAGTGGCAGCTTGGTGGTGGTGGTGGGATTTGAACCTGGTCCAGAGGCAATGCCTTAACCACCGAGCTCCCATTACTGACACATTCGTTCTGTATTAATATATTAATTAGGGCTGTCAAAATGAACTCATTGTTTATTTGTATTAACGCACGATTAATGCAGCGCACATTTCTGTTTATTTTTCACATTTAAAAAATCCCCACAAAATGGATCTAAGATTCGAAATTAAAACTTTCGACGCAACATACATATATTCACGATGTCCTTTATTTATTTAAAAAAAAAAATAAAAAAAATAGTAATAATTTGTAATCAATACATTTATCCGGAAATCCGGAAATGACTTTTTAAATTTCTTATTTATTTATTTATTTTTACTCACCTTGCCCTCTGTCCCTGTATAGGATCCCTGTCCTGCATTGTCTGCCTGATTTCTGGGTTGGACCTTGGACTGTATATTAGTTTTATGTTTTTTTTTTATTTTTATGTTTTTCTGATTTTAGATTGTTTTGTTGTTGTTTTTTGCCTTTTCCCTTTTACTCAGTCTGCTGCCTTTTCCATTAAACACTTATTTTTCATCAGGCTATTTGCGTCCTGCAGTTGGGTCCCACTACTAAAGGTTCATTTAGATCAGATTTAGATCAGATCCTTTTTTTCACTTAAGTACATGTCAGAGCCCAAACTTCTATAGACTTTTTTTATACTCAAGTTAAAGTACTTCAACCTTTACTTGAGTATTTTATAACACCTGTACATGTACTTCTACTTAAATGAAGATTGTGTGTATTTTTGCAACCTCTGCACCGATGCAATTGTTTCCTAAGCAAAAATGCAGACATGTATAAATGTTCTCCCGTGATATTTCTACCTTTGACCAGTAGGTGGTGCAAAAGTCTAAATAAGTGAAAGTCAATGATTAAGTTCAATAGCTTCGAACAGGGAATCCAGAATGTTGCCTTCCAGTCACAGTACCAAAAATTCACAACTTTTTACATGATGGTCCTATGAGCCGTCATAAAGTGCATTCCTTGGCCAGATGTAAAAAGAGCAGTTGAAGAATATGAACAAAAGTCAGAATAATAGTTCTTGGCCCCATGAAAGCAGTACCAGTTAAAAGCACACCTTCACAATTAATCTACTCTGACGAATCTATAATAGTGTACATATTCAGAGTCATTTAACATGTTTATTTTTTTTATGGATTTCTATACTAACCATAGTTTGCATTCCTGAGTATGGACCACTGAACAAGAAAGTGTTTCCAAAATTTTAACTGGTGCTGTATAGATATAGCACAAATATGTATGTACAAGAAAAAATGCCCAGAAAAATAAAACATATATGAAATATTCACAAGATATATATGTCTAGTTGATTAGTGAATGTAGTGATCAGGTGTCCTGCCTCTTCCCATTTCATAAGTTCTGATCCACTAATGCTGGACTGAGGAACTTTCATAATGAGGGAAAAACTCTCTTACTCCAATCTGATCTGCGGTATCTCACCTCCTCTTTGTTGTAAGTGTAGGAGAAGTAGTGAGCTTTTAGCAGAAATGTTTCTGCTCTGTGGCACTGTTGTTGCACAATGTTTTTACTTTGGTGCCCTGGCTGGTTACTTTTCCACACTGTGAACCCCATTAACACGTGTGTTCAGAGGCGACATTTCACAGACGGGGATTTACACGCGAGTTCTAAGTTTATGTGTGTGAGAAGCGCTTCGCATTTAAGCGGAATGTTTGACAAACTTAGTGCAGGGGGAAATCTTTCAGCTTTCAGAAATGTACTATTTTCTAATACGTAGTTTGCTCAGAGACATGAGAAGAAAAACACAAACACTCATTCAAAGAGAGAGAGAGAGGCGGGTGTGTGGGGGTGTTAAATACTGTGATTAAAATAATGTAAATAATGTGTTAAATATATCTATATATCTCTATCTATCTATCTATCTATCTATATATATACACATATGTATACACACACACACACACACACACACACACACACACATATATATATATATATATATATATATAATATATATATAATATATATATATATATATATACATACATATGTAGCTTTGATGCTGCTTCTCAAGATCATGTAATTCTCACAAGGTAATTCGTGTCAAGATTCACAATGTCATCGTCTGAAATGGGTTTCAGGTCACTTGAGTTCATTCGTGACATTTCTTACCTTCTTAGTGTGCTTTAGGGCATCAGAATAGATAGAATAACCTTTGTTACAAATACATTACAGCACAGTCAAATAATTTTCTTTGCATATCTCAGCTTGTTGTTGATAGCTGGGGTCAGAGCGCAGTGTCAGCCATGATACGGCGCCCCTGGAGCACAGAGGGTTAAGGGTCTTGCTCAAGGACCCAAGGGTGGAAAGCTCCATCATTATGTTAAGAACTTAAGCTCAGTCAATTCCCAAACATCTCAACAACTTAAATTATATCCCCAATATCCCCTTCAAACATTATGATGAAACAGGATTTCATGAGGAACGGAAGGGAAATGAAGGCTAAGAGCTATCTCTGCTGCAGAGCATCTGTTTATCAGAATGACCAGCCTCAGAAACCACAGAAGAGCTTCTCAGTGTTGAAGTTGAAGATATGTTTTAACATCTACTATTCAGAGGAAACAGACTCGTTTAGAGAGTCAGAGTTGTTTGGGAATTGAAATCCGTGTCAAATCACTCTTCGTTCTGAGGTTCAAGATATTTGGTTCTAAGCAGTGTGTCTTTCTTAGACCTAATGAGGGTGAAGGACAGTTCCTGAAGGTGTTGCTCCCACGGTGAAGCATGAAGGAGGAGGTGTGACGGTGCTTTGCTGAAGACACTGTTGCTGATTAGGTCTAAATTGAGGACACACGATGATCACCACAGCATTCTTTAGTGAAATTCAGGCATCAGGTCAGCACTTCATTTCTTATTATGGATCATTTAAATGTTGGTTAAAAATGTAAATCTGCTTGGTGGTACTTAAAATAAAACTGAAGAGACAGATGAGTCAAATCGATACTGAGAGAAAGGCAAAGATGGGGAGAGATTAAAAGGTGCTGATAGACCCGGGATGGAGCTCAGTTCCTTCGAGAAAAAAAATATTTGTTTGCACTGCAAACCAAAACACGCCTGAGACGGAGGTCCAGTTTTGCACAAAGTGCGTACACTCCCACTGAGAAGTTATGGGGTTAAGGGCCATTCTCAAGGGACCAGGAGTGGCTTCTTGGTGCGGCTAGGATTTGAACTCATAATCTTCCATTTCAGAGTCCAATGCTTTAGCCACTAGTTTCAAGTTTTCATTTATTTGTCATATGTACAGATGTCAGTGACTGTTTGTGCAATGAAATTCTTAAATGAGGAAAGATGGGCGGGATAAATAAATAAAAGAATGATAAAGGGGCACGGTGGCTTAGTGGTTAGCACGTTCGCCTCACACCTCCAGGGTCCGGGTTCGATTACCGTCTTGGCCATGTGTGTGTGTGGAGTTTGCATGTTCTCCCCTTGCCTCAGGGGTTTTTTCTCCGGGTTCTCCGGTTTCCTCCCCGGTCCAAAAACATGCACAGTAGGTTGATTGGCACCGTGGAAAATTGTCCCTAGTATATGATTGTGTGTGTGAATGTGTGTGTGTGTGTCCTGCGATGGGTTTATCCCCATCCAGGGTGTAAATAAACTTCCAGTCAGAATATAATATCCAGTCAAAAATAAACTTCCAGTCAGTCTTGCATTTGTATTCGAAAAATAAAAGTATAAATAAATGTATAAATTGTGGTTTCTGCCTGCAGGAACTGAAGAACACTGCGGTCCACTGACATGTGTGGGTTTTTTTCAGTCTCGTTTCAGCAATTGCACATGTGTGAAAAGACATCATAGTTTATTGGTCAAGTCAAGTAATAGACATTAGACATAGACATTAGAGTGAATGCGGACACAAACGTGCGCACACACACAAATGCATACACGCGTACATATCAATGGACGCAAACATGCACGTGGACACACGCACACAAACGTGCGCATACACACACAAACATAAGAGTGAACGCAAACATGCACGATCACATAAACATGCACGCCTACACACGCAGACAGGTGCATACACACGCGCACACACACACCCACACACACACACACACACACAAACACACACACAAATGCATACACGCTCACATATCAGTGAATGCAAACATGCACATGGACACACGCGCTCACAAACGTGCGAATATACACACACAAACATAAGTGAACGCAAACGTGCACGAACACATAATCATGCACGCCTACACACATACATATACGCACACACACACGCACACACATATACACACACACACACACAGAGACCATGTCCTCTCTCTGTTTCGGCCACGGCGTCGCTCTCAAGATCACCACACACACTAAACACAGAGCACATTTTTATTCAGTTCATTTTTTTTGTATCTTTCTTTCTCTTATTATTATGTTACTCTCTCTAATGGAGAGAAAGAGAGAGGAGAGAGTATAAAAGGGAGCGTCAGTGACAGCAGTGAGTCAATTCTCTCCCCAAATTCCCTCACTATCCATTAAAATACCATTAAAACTGACGAGAACTGAATGAACAATATGTTCAATATATTGGTGTTAAACATATGGACATTATTTCTAGGAATTCCCCTAAAAAAGCTTTTAATACACCATCTCCAGGTAGGAAACAGTAACTGTCTCCTGCACGTGGTAGTGAAGGCTGACATTTGTTTCTGCGAAGGATACATTCTCTTATCTTAGCAACAGAGACAGCTTCACATGCACACACAAACAACAGGAAACTCATCTGAACCTCACTACCCACTTGTAAGAAAAAGCGATGCGAACTGACACACACACACACACACACAGCACTTCACATGCATGGAAAGGCTCCTGGAGCGCATGCATCACAACACGTATGTGTTTCTGACTCATACAACTCCTTTACTCCTTTAAATAAAGGTGTCAAATGTTTTTGTCTAGAGACAACACACACACACACACCGCTTCACATGCATGGAATGGCTCCTGGAGCGCATGCATCACAACACGTATGTGTTTCTGACTCATACAACTCCTTCTCTTTTAAATAAAGGTGTCAAATGTTTTTGTCTAGAGGCCACACACACACACACACACACACGCAATCTTGCGCACACAGGAGTCCCCTTTGACAAGAAATTTGGAAACAAATAAATCTCCTGCTTCAAAATAATCTCTTGCTTCACACACACACACACACACACACACACATATATGTACACACACAGTGCGTTTTGAAAATGGATGATGATGATTATATTACTCAGTTACTGAGTAAAAACGAAGCACTCTTAAATACACTCATGTTGGTGGGTGTGATATTCGTCTCCAGCTTGCACCGTTAGAATTTTGCTACCAAGCTAGCGTTTCCTTTTTTTTCATTATAATTTAATTGCCTGTTTTTGTTTGGGAAATTAGATGTAAATTTAGCTACTTTTACTCGACAACAAAAGCACATAGACATGCCATGCCCATAATAATTGAAACCTAATCAGTATGTCAAGTCACCTTTCTTTATAAAGCGCTTTGAACAATACAGATTGTGTTAAATCAGCTGTAGAGTAATAAGTAATACACAGAAAGTTTTTGTTTATACGGAGGTGGTAGCTCGGGCGTTAAGGCATTGGAATATGGATCGACCTGGACCTCATGCTGGACCTAACTGCTGCTTGAACAAGGCCCTAACCGTAAACTACTCACTTGTAAGGGCATCTGTAAACATAAAATATAAGGGGCTTTTTCAAGATTCAAAGACCCCTAGGTAGCGTTTAATGTTTAAATACATTTGTTTTGTAAAAGATAAGATCAAATAGTACATATACATTTTTTTTACAATGAT
Source organism: Kryptopterus vitreolus (assembly GCA_030449085.1). Lineage (NCBI taxonomy): Eukaryota > Metazoa > Chordata > Actinopteri > Siluriformes > Siluridae > Kryptopterus > Kryptopterus vitreolus. Next base: position 10,982,796 of record JACRUU010000029.1, read on the forward strand.
TGCATTAACGTTTTGTCGAAATTGTGAAAATCTATTCCAATAAAACACAATGGTGAACAACGTAATAAATCCTGATTTCGAGCGCAAAATATATGTTTGTCATGATGCATACATCTTTTTTGATAAGATCTTACACTATATGAAAAAATGCAGACATTGATGCATGTACAGCAACAACAACATAGTTCTAATTGTCCCCTTTATAACAAGCATAATATAATTAATGTCATTGGTTGTATCAGGGGTCCTTGCGTTGAAAAAGCAACTCGTCCACAGCCCTGTATCACATGGGGCAATAAACGCTCAGTGTAAAGGTCTATAGACCCTTAAATAGGGTCTATGTAAGGCTCTTTTTATAGGTGTAACTGTAAGACTGCAAGAAATTGCAAGTCACAAGTTAGGGCAACTACCACAATATGTCACAGCACTCTCACAGGGCACGGTGGCTTATCGCTAATGATCGCTAATCGATATCCTGAGCGCGCAACAGTTACACCGCCGCAGTGCTGAATTC
>JACRUU010000029.1:10988309-11070809 GCA_030449085.1 Kryptopterus vitreolus
GACTGTCCGGAAATCACACCCAGGTAGATAATCGACACACAGAAAACTTTCTTGATTTCTGTAAAACAAACACAAAAATTGTTTCAATTAGTCGTTGGAAATCTGGTGGCTGGTGTTGGGAAGGTTAGTTTGGAAATGTAATAGATTACAGATTGCTAATGAACCCCTTCAAAAGCTAATAAGTAGTGCAACTTTTCAATTACTTTATAAAAGTAAAAAAAAAACTGATTACATTTGTTTACTTTTTGATTACTTTCATTTGTCCACTAGGTGGCGCTTTAAGTTAACAATGTTCAAACCCTTTGGGAAAAAAGGTTCTATTTTTCTAAATTTACTGCGCCAGAATCAGGTGGGTTGTGTGTGATACATGCTTGTTATGCTTCGCCGTATTTTTTTCGTCATGTTACTCCTTGCACTCTGAGACTGAGAACGCCACTGCCACCCACTGTAGTGGATGTTCATTCATTCATTCATTCATTCATCTACTGCTATATCCGATCTTCCCTCGGGTCACGGGGAGCCTGTGCCTATCTCAGGCGTCTATGGGCATTAAGGCAGGATGCATCCTGGATGGAATTCCAACCCATCACAGGACACACACACTCACATTCACACACACACATTCACACACTAGGGACAATTTTCCAAGGTGCCAATCAACCTACGATGCGTTTTTGGACCGGGAGGAAACCGGAGAACCCGGAGAAAAACCAGTGGGTCCCAATATACCATAGATATAAGATATTGTCCACCTGAAGAGATCCATGAGGTTCCTGTTGAGGTCACACTCCAGAACAATGAAGATGGATTTGGATTTTATTTTATATAAACAATTTGCCTCAGTTTAGGACCTCAATCACCATGTACAGTTTTACACTCGAGTCTCAGTTGGTGAACATCTGAGAAAGTTAATATGGATGGAACTGGAATTAATGGACATTTGATATCGAGGATGAGGTTTCTTCCTCATCCACAATATACATGATTAAATAACATGATTAAATATTCAAATCAACAAAACATGCTTACTTGGCTGTGTGAACAGAAACGTCCTGTCACTTTCGGTATATTTGTCTAGTTTATTAAATTTGCACCAGTAAACTCCTTGGTCCATCGCTGTCACGTTACTCAGAGACAAAAAGAAATCTCCAAAGTTTCTGTTTATCGTCACACGGTCATGGAAGGGCTTTTCAGTCGTCAAAATGTCTTCTTTGTAATAGTACAACACCGTCTCCACTTTGCTGGAGAAGCGTAATTATGTTAATATTACATTCATTTAACATTTATTATATATATATATATATATATAATATTTATTTTAGCTTACTTCTTGTCTTGCTGTATGTATAAGTAAACACCGTCCTGATCTGGGTTTGAGATTTTGCACTTGATGGTGACATTTTCTCCAATGCTTACAAACAGGGGTTCACACCGACCATCTACACACAACACATTCTGTACATTAGAACACATACATCAACACAATCAATCAACACAATTTTATATTATAATGCAAATGTATACTGTGCATATTAGCACAAATGAGGACACACAGCACTTATACTGTACATTATAACACACACAGGGACACACAACACTTATACTGTATATTATAACACACACAAGGGCATAAAATGCTTACACTGTACATTATAACACATACAGGGACACAGAGCACTTGTACAGTGTAAGTGTGTGTAATAATGTACAGTATAAGCATTGTGTGTCCCTGTGTGTGTTACAATTTACAGCATATTATAACACACAGAGGAACACACAACACTTATACTGTACATTAAAACACACACAGGAAAACACAACACTTATACTGGACATTAAAATACACACAGGAAAACACAATACTTATACTGGACATTAAAACACACACAGGAAAACACAATACTTATGCTGGACATTATGAAAAATCTAATAAAATTACTTAAAAATGTGCATTGTTTTGAAAATAAATAAATAAATAAATTGTAATACTGCTTGCAAAATGTTCTCTTAAAAATACATGTATAAAAATCATGTTGCACCATTTAAAACTTTTTGTGTAATCAGCATTTACTAATTTGAGATATCACAATATACAGTTCACTTCTGATCTTGATCTAAAAACTACAGCTGAAACTCCTTTACTGTCCAAAATACTGTACGCTATAATCATACATCACTCCTGATGTGATACAGACCTTCTAACTACTGTGAAATAAATACACTTGTACCTGAAAAGGAGTGGTACAGCACAATGAGCAGGAGAAGTGTGTATGGTGGAAGATGCTTCATATCTTCTGTGACATATACACCAAGTCTCTTAAGGACATTTTTGTCACAAAGGAAAAAAAAAAACCACAATCACACCCACAATGCACACACACACACACACACACACAAGTTTCCACATTGTTTTTCAAACATATACCTTTTACAAAATGTAAACCTGTTTTTAAAATATACCTTAAACCACAAACTGATCCAGACTGTGTATTGATCCACATTTACATTTGCGGTATTTAGCAGTCGCCCTTATCCAGGGCGACGTACTGGAAGTGCACATCCTGTTAATGACACTTATCTGAAATTCAGGAAAATTGTGTTCAACTGAAAAGATCTGAGACATCAGTCACTGCTATTTCACTGTCGCTGATTAGCAGGTCTTTACTAAATACTCCCCTGGAGAGCAGCGTGTTCCAGGATTTTTAAAGGTTTAAATACATTTAATATAATCAATACAGATAAACAAAAGTTTTATTTCCCGAAGCTTGTAGACGAAGCTATGCAAAATGTCAGAGAACAGGCTGTGGTCAGGTGATGTGCCGAAACTAGAAACTGGGCTACACCAAGAACAAACTAGAGACTGAATAACAACTTCTCCACAAGCAGAGGACCATAAAGCGTGAGATTACTGACATACTGAGGGGAGTGTAGGCGAGTGATGAGGGTCTGTGATTAGTGGTCAGATGAGTAATCAGGTGAGCTGGAATGTGTGTGATGGAAAATGGTGGGGCATGTTTGTAGGCCATGTGGTGTTACAGGAGTATTATAGAGTAGTAGTGTGTAGTATAGTATAGTGTAATGTAGTATAGGGTAGGATGGTGTAGTACTATGTGATGTAGTATAGTATAGTTAAATGTAGTACAGTGTAATACTGTGTGATGTAATATAGTATACTATAGTATAGTTTAATCTAGTACTGCATAATGTAGTGTAGTACAGTATAGTGTAGGATAGGTAATACTGTGTGATGTAGGATATACAGTAGTATAGTGTAATGCAGTATAGAGTAGGATAGTGTACTACTGTGTGTTGTAGTATAGTATAGTATAGTATAGTGTAATGCAGTACAGTTTAGGATAGTGTAGTATAGTGTGATACAGTATAGTATAGTTTAATGTAGTATAGTGTACAATGGTGTAGCATAGGATAGTATAATGTAATGTAGTATAGTGTAGGATAGTGTAGTATTGTGTGATGTAGTATAGTATAGTATAATGTAGTATAGTGTAGGATAGTCTAGTACTGTGTGATGTAGTATAGTGTAGGATAGTCTAGTACTGTGTGATGTAGTATAGTATAGTGTAATGTAGTATAGTGTAGGATAGTCTAGTACTGTGTGATGTAGTATAGTATAGTGTAATGCAGTGTAGTGTAGGATAGTCTAGTACTGTGTGAGTGTAATGCGGTATAGTGTAGGATAGTGTAGTACTGTGTGGCATAGCATAGTGTAATGTAGTATGGTGTAGGATAGTGTAGTAGTGTGTGATGTTTTATAGTATAGTGTAATGCAGTATAGTGTAGGATAGTGTAGTATTGTGTGGCATAGAATAGTGTAATGTAGTATAGTGTAGGACAGGGTAGTAGTGTGTGATGTTTTATAGTATAGTGTAATGCAGTATAGTGTAGGATAGTGTAGTACTGTGTGATGTTTTATAGTATAGTGTAATGCAGTATAGTGTAGGTTAGTGTAGTACTGTGTGATGTTTTATAGTATAGTGTAATGCAGTATAGTGTAGGATAGTGTAGTATTGTGTGGCATAGTATAGTGTAATGTAGTATAGTGTAGGACAGGGTAATACTGTGTGATGTTTTATAGTATAGTGTAATGCAGTATAGTGTAGGATAGTGTAGTAGTGTGTGGCATAGTATAGTGTAATGTAGTATAGTGTAGGTAGTGTAGTACTGTGTGATGTTTTATAGTATAGTGTAATGCAGTGTAGTGTAGGGTAGTGTAGTATTGTGTGATGTTTTATAGTATAGTGTAATGTAGTTTAGAGTAGGGTAGTGTAGTATTGTGTGATGTTTTATAGTATAGTGTAATGCAGTATAGTGTAGGATAGTGTAGTACTGTGTGATGTTTTAAAGTATAGTGTAATGCAGTATAGTGTAGGATAGTGTAGTATTGTGTGGCATAGTATAGTGTAATGTAGTATAGTGTAGGACAGGGTAATACTGTGTGATGTTTTATAGTATAGTGTAATGCAGTATAGTGTAGGATAGTGTAGTAGTGTGTGGCATAGTATAGTGTAATGTAGTATAGTGTAGGATAGTGTAGTACTGTGTGATGTTTTATAGTATAGTGTAATGCAGTGTAGTGTAGGGTAGTGTAGTATTGTGTGATGTTTTATAGTATAGTGTAATGCAGTATAGTGTAGGGTAGTGTAGTATTGTGTGATGTTATTATAGTATAGTGTATGTAGTGTAGTGTAGTGTAGTGTAGTTGTAGTGTAGTGTAGTGTAGTATAGTGTAATGTAGTATAGTGTAGGATAGTGTAGGGTAATACTGTGTGATGTTTTATACTATAGTGTAATGCAGTATAGTGTAGGATAGTGTAGTACATTAGTAGTAGTGTAGTATTGTGTGTGATGTTTTATAGTATAGTGTAATGCAGTATAGTGTAGGATAGTGTAGTAGTGTGTGGCATAGTGTGTGTGATGTTTGTATAGTATAGTGTATTTTTATGTACTAGTAGTGTAGTGTAGGGTAGTGTAGTAGTATTGTGTGATGTTTTATAGTATAGTGTAATGCAGTATAGTGTAGGATAGTGTAGTACTGTGTGATGTTTTATAGTATAGTGTAATGCAGTATAGTGTAGGATAGTGTAGTATGTGTGTGGCATAGTATAGTGTAATGTAGTATAGTGTAGGACAGGGTAATACTGTGTGATGTTTTATACTATAGTGTAATGCAGTATAGTGTAGGATAGTGTAGTATAGTGTAATGTAGTATAGTGTAGGATAGTGTAGTACTGTGTGATGTTTGCAGTATAGTATAGTGTAATGCAGTATAGTGTAGGTATAGTGTAGTACTGTGTGATGTTTTAATAGTATAGTGTAATGCAGTATAGTGTAGGATAGTGTAGTACTGTTGTGTGTATATGTTTTATAGTATAGTGTAATGCAGTATAGTGTAGGATAGTGTAGGATAGTAATACTGTGTGATGTTTTATAGTATAGTGTAATGCAGTATAGTGTAGGATAGTGTAGTAGTGTGTGGCATAGTATAGTGTAATGTAGTATAGTGTAGGATAGGTGTAGTACTGTGTGATGTTTTATAGTATAGTGTAATGTAGTATAGTAGTTATATTATTAGTGTGTGTAGGGTATAGTGTAGTACTGTAGTGTGTTGTATGATAGTGTTGTATAGTATAGTGTAATGTGTCAGTATAGTAGTGGGATAGTGTAGGGTAATACTGTGTGATGTTTTATAGTATATGCAGTGTGTGTGATGTTTGTATAGTATAGTGTAATGTAGTATAGTGTAGGATAGTGTAGTACTGTGTGATGTTTTATAGTATTGTAATGCAGTATAGTGTAGTGTGTAGTGTGTATATTGTAGTGTATAGTGTAGGTAGTGTAGTGTACTGTGTAGTGTGTGTGAGTGTGTTTTATAGTATAGTGTAATGTAGTATAGTGTAGGGATAGTGTAGTACTGTGTGATGTTTTATAGTATAGTGTAATGCAGTATAGTGTAGGATAGTGTAGTATTGTGTGGCATAGTATAGTGTAATGTAGTATAGTGTAGGACAGGGTAATACTGTGTGATGTTTTATACTATAGTGTAATGCAGTATAGTGTAGGATAGTGTAGTACTGTGTGATGTTTTATAGTATAGTGTAATGCAGTATAGTGTACGGATAGTGTAGTAGTGTGTGGCATAGTATAGTGTATGTGTGATAGTGTGTTTTAGTACTGTGTGAGTATAGTGTAATGCGTATAGTTGTAGTAGTGTAGTGTGTGGCATATAGTGTATAGTGTAGGACAGGTGTAATACTGTGTGATGTTTTATAGTATATAGTGTAATGCAGTAGTGTATAGTGTAGTATATTGTGTAGTATGTGTATGTAGGTATAGTGTAGTACAGTATATGTGTAGCAGTATAGTGTAGTGTGTACTGTGTGATGTTTTATAGTATAGTGTAATGCAGTAGTATAGTGTAGGATAGTGTAGTACTGTGTGATGTTTTATAGTATAGTGTATGCAGTATAGTGTAGGAGTAGTGTAGATTGTGTGGCATAGTATAGTGTAATGTAGTATAGTGTAGGGACAGGGTAATACTGTGTGATGTTTTATACTATAGTGTAATGCAGTATTATAGTGTAGGATAGTGTAGTAGTTGTGTGATCATAGTATAGTGTAATGTAGTATAGTGTAGGATAGTGTAGTACTGTGTGATGTTTTATAGTATAGTGAATTGCAGTGTAGTGTAGGGTAGTTGTAGTTTTTATATTGTGTAATTATGTGTATAGTATGTGTTATGTAGTATAGAGTATAGGTAGTATTGTGTGAGTTTTTATAGTATAGTGTAATAGCAGTATAGGTGTTGGATAGTGTAGTACTGTGTGATGTTTTATAGTATAGTGTAATGCAGTATAGTGTAGGATAGTGTAGTATTGTGTGGCATAGTATAGTGTAATGTAGTATAGTGTAGGACAGGGTAATACTGTGTGATGTTTTATAGTATAGTGTAATGCAGTATAGTGTAGGATAGTGTAGTAGTGTGTGGCATAGTATAGTGTAATGTAGTATAGTGTAGGACAGGGTAATACTGTGTGATGTTTTATAGTATAGTGTAATGCAGTATAGTGTAGGATAGTGTAGTAGTGTGTGGCAGTGTAGTATAGTGTATGTAGTATAGTGTAGGTAGTGTAGTATGTGTGTGTTTATATATAGTGTAATGCAGTATAGTGTAGGATAGTGTAGTACTGTGTGATGTTTTATAGTATAGTGTAATGCAGTATAGTGTAGGATAGTGTAGTATTGTGTGGCATAGTAAAGTGTAATGTAGTATAGTGTAGGACAGGGTAATACTGTGTGATGTTTTTATAGTATAGTGTAATGCAGTATAGTGTAGGTATAGTGTAGTAGTGTAGTGTATAGTGTAGTATAGTGTAATGTAGTATAGTGTAGGACAGTGGTAATACTGTGTGATGTTTTATACAGAGTATGTTAGGATAGTTGTGTATAGTGTATAGTGTAATGCAGTATAGTGTAGGATAGTGTAGTACTGTGTGATGTTTTATTATAGTATAGTGTAATGCAGTATAGTGTAGGATAGTGTAGTACTGTGTGATGTTTTATAGTATAGTGTAATGCAGTATAGTGTACGATAGTGTAGTAGTGTGTGGCATAGTATAGTGTAATGTAGTATAGTGTAGGATAGTGTAGTACTGTGTGATGTTTTATAGTATAGTGTAATGCAGTGTAGTGTAGGGTAGTGTAGTAGTGTGTGATGTTTTATAGTATAGTGTAATGTAGTGTAGTGTAGGTGTAGTAGTAGTATTGTGTATGTTAGTTTGTAGTATAGTGTAATGTAGTATAGTGTAGGATAGTGTAGTATTGTATGTGTAATGCATAGTATAGTGTAATGTAGGATAGTGTAGGATAGGGTAGTACTGTGCAATGTAATATAGTATAGTATATTTTAATGTAGTACAGTGTAGTACTGTGTGATGTAGTATAGTATACTATAGTATAGTTTAATGTAGTATTGTGTGATGTAGTGTAGTACAGTATAGTGTAGGATATGTAATACTGTGTGATGTAGTATATAGTATAGTGTAATGCAGTATAGAGTAGGATAGTGTAATGGGTAATGGATAGTGTAATGGGACGAGAGCAGCTCTGTTACTGTTCCGTTAAGAGGTACGGTGGCTCTCGCATGGAAAGATTTTAGACCGAGGGTTCGAATTAAAATAGTGCATGGCAAAAATAGCCGACCTTGCAGACATTTCCACTCGTCTGTTATTCCAAAATATTGGAGGCAAGTGCCAAAATGAACGCACACAGGAGAAAAATGTACCTGTAAGTCTATTACAGAGAGCATTTCACTGCGTATCATACTGTGTATGACTGTGTATGTGACCAATAAAATTTGAATTTGAGAGGAGTCACTGACATGTTTGCAAAGTCTTTTTGACATACTACCTCACATACAGTGAAATATGACTAGGTTTGAGATTCCTTTTGTTATGACATGATGTCCAGTGGCCACAAATGAGAACGGATTTTTGGAATTGTCCAGTGATCGTGCACTCAGAATGAGATTTAATCAGCAGGGCTGAATAAATAAGCACGCTTGAACAGAGTTCTTGGCGGAGAAGAATTTATTGAAGGTAGCAGTGTAGCAGGTCTTCAACAGCGATGTTAGCTTGTCGGTCTTAACCCAAAAATATGTCTGTGAGATGTTTATACAGGAACACAGACCCTCCTGTTTGAAGGTCCTCGATACACAAAACTGAATGTCGTTTGTGTGTGTCACCTGGCCCACACCCATCTCCCGTATGGGACATCTTGATGAACCGCCCACACGACACATCTTTTATCTGATGCAGTCACAATGTAAATGTATTTGATTAATGTTAAACATAATCTTTTATGTTTAGTCAGCCATGCTGGCTATAATGACAAAATACTGTACAGGACACGGCCCATGGCTAATGTGGAAGATAACGTGAAAGTTTGCCAGTCCCACAATAACACAGATAATTGATAAGTTTTGCAAAGAAAGACAGGGTCACGCTCTCCATTACGAGAGGTTGTGTGTATTTGTATAGTGGTTACTAAATTGTTGTGTCTGCACTGCATGATTTTTTTCATATTGTAAACTTATATCTTTTTTAGCAGACTCAAGAGTCAAGAAGATGACTTTTTTCATTTACAGTCCAAAATACACTATAATCATACATCACTCCTAATGTGATGTGATACTCCTAATTACTGGATAATAAAAGCGCGCACACACATACACACACACACACACACATACATGCACATACCTGAAAAGGTGTGGTACAGCACAATGAGAAGGAGAAGTGTGTATGGTGGTAGACGCTTCATATCTTCTGTGGCAAAGACACTTGAGGACATTTGTGTCATAAAGGAAAACGAAAACTCACAATCACACCCACAACATATGCACACACACACACTTGAGTTGCGTGTGTGTTTCATTTATTATATATATATATATATATATATATATATATATATATATATATATATATGTATATATTTATATATATATAATATAATATATATATATATATATATATATATATATAATATAAATAACTCAAGTGTGTGTGTGTGTGTGTGTGTGTGTGTGTGTGCATATATTGTGGTGATCTTATCTTTTGGGAGACGATTTGTGTCATTTCCAGGTGAATAAAAGTAACTTGAAGTTTTAAATTTATCTGAGGGATGTATAATTTCGGGCTTTGCTGTAGTTACCACAGCACCCTCTTCAAATTACACCCCAAAAGTCTTTTACATTGCTATATTACTATATGTAACTATATAAAAATTTATATAGTTTAAATCAAAAGCAACCAAAACCGGAACACAATTCGGGTAGGGGGAAATAAAAGGAGCCACGTACTGTATTAAACAATTAATGCAACCATTAAAAAAATGATAGAAAGCAATTAATTAACAAGAACTTAATATTAAAAGAGTAATTTCCAGAGTGGAAGAAATTTTACTCTATGAAAGGAGAGATTTTGAGTGCAATGTATATGTTTATTACATCTATTACAATTAGTTAGTGTGGTATATGTATGTTAAATGTATGGTATATAAATGGAGTTTGTGCAGTTAATATTTAATTCAAGGCAACTGTGCAATTTTTCACAACAAAATATTTTAATTTCTTGACAGACAACACACACACACACACACACACACACACACACACACACACACACATATATATATATATATATATATATATATATATATATATATATATATTCGCAAATCATAAATATTTTACGGAAATTAACGCATATATTTATGAAATGCCTTAAACCCCGAATTGATCCAGAGCCTGTGTGCTGATCAGCATGCCAATCGTGAACCTGACACCCTTCTGTCTAAACTCATGTACACTTATATTATTCAAATCAGTTGTCTGAGACGTCATTCATTACTATTTCAGTGTTCCCTCCATTTTAGAGCCATACAATAAATATATGTATATATGTGTGTGTGTGTGTGTGTGTGTGTGTGTGTGTGTGTGTGTGTGTGTGTGTGTGTGTGTGTGTGTGTGTGTGTTATTTATATATATATTTTTTGCGAGTTAAAGTGAGTAAAGTTTCCCAGAGTGCTTCATGCCTTTACTGGTTTAAACACATTTTAAATAAAGGACGCAGATAAAAGTATCATTTTAGAAGCTCACAGACGTCCTAAATGTAAGACCTAAACAAGGTTAGGAGATGCACAGACCAGGACATGGTTAGGTGACACAGACACAGACAGCAGAAACTGCATTACACCAAGAACAAACTAACAAAACCAGTGACTGCGACTATACTGGAATGTGTGTGGTGGGAGATGGTGGGTCATGTTTGTAATCCGTGTGGTGCAATATACAAAGCACAATATGCAACAGTGTAGTGTAGTACATTGTAGTGTGGCGTAGTCATAGGATACATTAGCAGTAATTATCTAGTATCTGTTGTGTTAGAAAAAGGCCGAACATAAGGATTTGATGTCTAGGTGCCTGGCATCTCCAAAACTCCAGCTCTTGTGAGGTGTGTCCCGGTCTGCTGTAGTCAGTATCAATCAAAAGTGCTCCAAGGAAAGAACACCAGTGAAGCAGCGACAGGGTTCTGGGCGAAGTGTGAAGGCTGGCCTAAATTGTCCGATCCAAAAGACCAGCTCCTGTAGTTGGAATAGCTGAAGACGTTCATGCTGTTAATAATCAATGGGTCAGGGCAGAACAATATTAGGCACATGGTCATAATGTAATGGTTGTATGATGTAGAAGAGACTTGAGGTGAAGCCTGTGCAGAGAAAACTCTAGCAGGACCAGAATAGGGACTTGAGGTATACTGCCCCTAAGGATGATGGAAGATATACATGAGCTCATATACTCATATAAATACTAGCTTGCCATTTCATAGCATAGTGTGTTATATTTCATTTTATATGTCATATTTATATCTCGTGATTGTGCGACATTTTCTCTGTGCGTCCATCTGACTCCGGGACGCAATCGTTTCTGTCTTCTCTGTACTCGGTGTGGTCAGTTCTAGTGTATGAGACACAATGTCGCACTTACGTGAGCTGAGAAAATATAAACTGAGCTGTTGGATCTCACACACTTGTTTTGGCCTCTTTGTTTTCGGGTTAGATTTCGGAAGCCTCTGCACATGTCGGTTTACAAGCGAGGGAATGATGTAATGATGAGAAACGACAAAAACAACCTCCCTTCTAAATGAAATAAAGAAACCACTAAAGAAATGAAAACAAGCTGTTTATGTGTATTATGTGCATTACAGTATAAAAGCACAGTATGTTGTAGTACAGATGTGATGACTGCAGTACAGACCCTCTCAATTCAATTCATTTTTGATGCAATTCATTCAATGGCTTTTAACATTTGTCATTGTGTCAAAGCAGCTTTACACGGATGATGCAGTAAAAAAACAACAAAAAAAAACCATTGTTCTTAATAAGTGTAAATCCAGTAAGAAAGAACTTCCCGAGAGTAAAAAAGGAAGAAACCTTGACAACCATCTCCCAGTGTCGCAGATTCATTTAGATTAATAGTATTATAACAGGGGCATGCTGGCTTAGTGGTTAGCATGTTCAACATTCAACACGTGTGAATGTGTGTGTGTGTGAGTGTGTGTGCCCTGCGATGGGTTGGCATTCCATCCAGGGTGTATCCTGACTTAATGCCCATAGACGCCTGAGATAGGCACAGGCCCCCCACGTGACCCGAGGGAAGATCGATAAAGCAGTAGAAGATGAAGTGAGCATTATAACAAAAAGATTACACTATAGTACTGTATACTAATCTGATCTTCTTATATCTGGAACGGAATCTGGATTGAGGCGATCTGTCATTTACATCATAACAATATAGTATGGCATGGCCTAGTGTGTTATTTTATAACGGTTAGTATTAGTGTAGTATATTATCTGTGTTAGTATTACTATACTATAATATGGCATTAGTATTAGTATAGTGTAAGAGTGTAAATATTGGTATAGTATAGTATTAGTATAGTATAATATAATATAGCATTAGAACATGTTCATCTGTTAATCAGAAAGTCAGGAGTTTAAACCCCGACCAGTAAATAAAGTATTGTATACTGTGTGCTTAGGTGTTGCGGTACTACTCAAGAATAGAGCCGACCTAAAAAGGATTTACATTTAACAACTCTACAGAGAAGAAAAATTAAGATGAGGGTAATCATTATGGCGAGGATGAGCATGAGGATGAAGATAATGGATAACGATGATGAAGATGAGCATTAGGTTGAGCATACGGGTGAAGGATGAGATTTCCAGACCCTGCCCCAGTAAAAAATTGGAATACATTTACTGCAGTAAAACAGAAATAATAGAATAGGTAAAGTGTCCTTTAGAAGGAAGGAACGGATATATATATATAAAAATATTAAAATAGGACATCAGGAGAAAGGGGGAAACCCATTTTCACACCACTGTATAAATGTGTTAGGGTTCTTTTCGGATGACTGTCCTCTGGAAACCCACCATCCTGTAATAGATTAGTATTGAATAGTAATATTCAATAGAATAGAATAGTAATGATTAATAAAATCAGACGTTACACTGCGACATTGTCTTCAAGCATCCTCTGATTTCAGATTAACAGCATCATCCTGGGCTGAAAAACAAACCACACAAAGATAAAACCTTACAAAACTAATTTTACAACCATTTTTATTCAGTTTTAATTCTACAGAGTAGATAAATATATCCTGGATAATAAACTGGAATCAGGTGTGTTACGATGCTGTTCAGCTGCTACAGCTATTATAGAATTATTAGCAATAAAAGCTTACGAGCAAGGAATTGTTGCTCCACTTTCTATACAATCTGAATAAATGTGTCATCATACAAGAATGTAAATGAATGATTGTTTCAGGTTTGAATCAGATTTTGATTGAGTGTGATAATATCAGTGAAGTGTTAGGAAGCATACCGACTTTCTCGTCAGCATCAGCATGGGTATAGAAGTCCCCTGCAAAAAGTATACAAGACATTTCTCAGTTCGTAACAAGATACAAGAAACACGGTTACTTCATACAAAAGAAATCTGGTGAGTAAAAAGTACAGTATTAGAAAGAAAGTTAAATGTATGTGAAATGTATCAATTTTATAAATAATTTTTACTCAGTAAATAATTTACTCAGTAATTAAACAGAAAATGAGAGAGACAGACAGAAAGTAAAAGTGTTGGGATTTGTAACGTTACAGAATAAAAGCAGCACCACACCAACACCATAAAAGCTTATGAGCACACACAGTGTGTATAATAAACTTACATGGTAAATCGATAGACTTTGCTTTTCTTAGCGCTGTAGAAAACAACCACATACATCCCATTATTAAAGTTTTTCTCAGGCTGTAAATCTCTGATTAAGGTAATTAAATACACACTGAGGAGGAATTCTGCACTGAAATCCTACAACACACGATTATATATTATATTTATTTTCTTCTACTTACTTTTAATTATTACAGATAAAAACACTGCATTTAATCATTTTAATTCTCTTCCTCTGTTGCAGTTGGATGTAAATGTAATCTTCTCAGATTGTCTTTGTATTTTAGCAATAGTTCATAGTCTTATTTCATAATCACTTGATTTTAAAAAGAAACATCACTACTTACAATTCATGTACTTTTGAAACCACCACAGAGCTGTCAGGAATATGATGATGATGACACACAAAATCACCTCCACCACAACAACTGTTAGGTTCCGTGTCCCGCTGACATCCATTGACAATAACTCTACACCTATCATAAAAGTAAAAATGTAATTCTTAATTTGTTTACTACACTTTATTACTATATTAGTGATTATTCCCAAATATTGTTTTCATTTTAATGTATATATATTTCGAAATGATTCACTTTTACACTGATGTTACAGTCTGATATTATAACCATTCACATTCAATTTTATTTCTCTACACTCGCTCCCTCAAAATGACAGACTGAAAACAGAATTCTATAAATATCTGTACATTTATTCAAATAAATATAATATATACAGGTCCTTACAGAATACATACAGCAATATTACAGGTCCATAATAAGTATTTGTACACTATTCATCAACTTCTTTCTCCTGATCATTATTGAGATGTTTCTCAGTAACAGGTCTCACAGCTGACACTGTAGATCAGAACAAACACCAAACCATGAGGTCAAAGGAACCGCTTCAGAGCTCAGAGACAGGATCGTTAAAAGCACAGATCTGGAGATGATTACAAACACATTCTACTGCACAGAAGATCTGCAGGAAAACAGTGGCCTCCATCATTTTCATGTGGAAGAAATTTGGCGCAAACAGGACTCCTCCAAAAGCTGGTCACCTGAAAAAACTGAGCAATCACCAGAGATCCTGTTTGAGGACGGACCGCGTTCCAGAAGGACAAACTTTGTTATACTACTGTTGCTGACGGAGCTGCAACTAATTAATAAGTAAAGTATCTTATCTGTGTTATTTCCGTTTATTTTACTAAATGTACAGATAGTTCTGTTTTCACTCTGTCATTACAAGGGCCTGATTTAACATCATGTTTGTGTGAAACATTATGAAACATTAATGACCTTTTCTCTGCAGATTCTGCAGATTGAAGGTTCTCCCTCCTTCTTCTTGATATCTATTGTTGAGGACGATGCACTTCAAAGGAGCCCAAAGTGGGTCGAAGCTCTGGAAGCTCAGTTTGCTGGACAGAGTGTAGAGTCCATCATCGTTCCTCGTGGTTTGCAGGACTGAGTTTTTTGTCCAGTTTGTGTTGCTTTGATCAAACCAGTGGATGGTTCCTGCTGGGTATCCACCACTGGCAGTGCAGTGCAGCTCCGCTGGTCCATACTTCTCTATCTTTTCTGGCACGGAGGATATGTCCGGGTTGTTGTATTTGGCTACAAAAAATTAGAAGGTTGACATTAATAAGTGGAGTTTGGATTCTGTAGTAGTGAACAAGTGGATATTTTTTACTCTTACCTGTGACATTGATTGTGAATTTTGACGTATCAGACATACTTTTGGTCCTGATAAAATATATATATTCGCCTTCATCTGAGATGGCAGTGTTCTGAAGCTGTACTGATGAATAACTTACAGCTTTAAAACGTGAGTCTCCTGTCGTTTCGTTGTCATGTGGATGAAATGTGAAACAGGGCTTTTTCTCTCCACTCCTTTTTATAGCCACTGTGATAATTGTGGGATCTTTGAAGTTATTCAGGCACTCCATGCTGCAGAAGATGTGAGTGGTGTGACCGATTTCTCCTAGTGCAGGCTTACAATTCAGATTGAGCCAAACTGAGGAAGAAAAGCAAAACTCAAACCCACAAGAAATGTATCATGAGGGCGAAAGAACAGCATTACCCCTAAACCATTCAATCTAATCAATAACCTCCAGGACATTTTGCATCACTGTGAACTTGCATCAATGTGAAATAAAATTATTCTGGTTTCATAAATACAGATTCTTTCATTCACATTTGACAGTCAAAATATATATTCAAATATATACACTAACCCATATAAGAATTTCCAGAGGATACAGACATCATCAACCAAAAGAACAGGAGAGCCATTGAAGCCATGTGTCCAGGTTAATGCCAGAAGAATTTACATCAAAGACTAAAGAGGGAAAACACGAATAACATATTTTATTGACAGTCAGAACACAAGTACACAATCATAAGGACATGAGGTTTCTTAAATTGTCTATGTCAGGGGTGTCAAAGTCAAATGGACGGAGGGCCAAATAAAACATTTTGCTACAAGTCGAGGGCCGGACTGTCCGAATGTTCATTGAAATCAAAATTTGACCTCCTGAAAACCTAACAAATATATTACGATTAGATAAATAAAGCAATATTTTCTTATGACTCTGTCAGTAATTTTTAATTCTCAACAGGCTGGCACAAAAGACAAATATGTCAATACAAAAACACCTCATAACATGAACATTAAATGATCAAAGTGATATTATTCAAGGCACCATCAGCTATATTTTCTCATTTAGCAAAAGTGGGCTGAATTTAAGCAACTTCAAAGAAATAAATAATATCAGCAATTTTCTGCCATTCACTCCACTGATCCACTAAAAATATATAAAAATAAAATATATATATATATATATATATATATATTGCATTGAAATACAATAAAATAAAGTACAAAAATCTATGAACCAGAAACAAGACTTTCTTGAAGGAAAAGTCATATGTGCAGTGAAAACAAATATTATTTAACTTTTAAATTTGAACAGAGTAAAACTCTAAATATGTTATTGCACAGTAATGTTCACTTTTTTTGAGGCTGATGATACTTGGTGGTGTCTCATCTTTTGTACATGTTCGGGGTCAGGCTCTGAGCTGAGGAAATCCTCAGAACTGAGTGAAGGTGTTCAGCAGTAAGTCGACTTCTGTGTGAGGTTTTGTTCAGCTTCATTAATGAAAAAAGTTGTTCACACAGGTATGTGCTGCCAAACATAGACAAGGTTTGAGCAGCCTGGGTGCGCAGCTGGGGCATCGCGTCGGGGAGGAAGCGCGCAAACTCAGCAGCGCCCACTGCTGCGTATTTTGCCTTCAGCGCATCATTGCATTGTAGTTCGATCAACTCCATTTGGAGGGTTGACGGTGAGCTTTCTACGTCAACTGCAAATGGATTACTGAGCAGTGCAAACCTTCTTTTTTGTGCTTCAAAGCCCGCAGCTAGGACAGCTAGGAAAGTGGCTCAAGTTTTCTTTCCGCATTTGTGCCTCCCATAGAGTCAATTTGGTTTGAAACGCCTTGACAGTACTGTACATATCAGAGATGACACGACCCCGACCCTGCAGCTGCAGGTTCATTGCATTCAGATGGCTCGTAATGTCACACATAAAAGTCATTTCACACAAAAACCCTTCGTCTCCGAGTTGTGTTGTGTCTTTCCCTTTGCTGTCCAAGAACAGACAAATCTCACGAAGCTCGAAACATCTGTGCAGCACCTTTCCCTGGCTTAACCACCGCACCTCAGTGTTATAGGGCATGTCACCATGCTCCGCCTCTAACTCCGTTTTGCCATTGTTAATGAGTAGGATTTTTTCACGAAGCTCGAAACATCTGTGCAGCACCGTTCCCTGGCTTAACCACCGCACCTCAGTGTTAGGGCATGTCACCATGCTCCGCCTCTAACTCGCTCACCACATTCCGTTTTGCCATTGTTAATGAGTAGGATTTTTGCTGTTATGCTAATGACCGCTAATAAATAAGGAAATGAAGCCGCTTCCCGCTCGGTGCGTCACCGTTGCATTGTGGGAAATGTAGTTTTGGTGCGTACATAATATCTGCGGGCTACTGGTTTGCAGGAGTCCGCGGGCCGGATCTAATAATAAATTAATATCATCACGCGGGCCAAATAAAACCCACTCGCGGGCCTGATTTGGCCCGCGGACCTTGGCTTTGACATATGTGGTCTATGTCATGTAATGACAATTACATTCTGTAATGTCTTTATTTTCCACTAGAGGGCCCTAGTGGAGAATAAAACCCGATGTTACCCGAGCGTTTTGAAGGCGTTGGAACCTGCACTACAGACGAACACGCAGAACACGGACACACCCACTTTCCAAACAGAATCTATCCAGAAAACACCCACTTTCCAAACTGAACCCGCCCAGAACACACCCACTTTCCCCGAACAGAATCCATCCAGAACACACCCACTTTCCAAACTGAACCCGCCCAGAACAAGGAAAGTGATAAACGAAAAGAAAAGCAGGCCGTAACAATGAGCTTTCCCACCGCGGAGGTGGACTTGTTGACGGCGCCAAATCTAAAAAAAACAAAACAACCTTCCACACAGAACCCGGACACACCAAATACCACACACAGAACTTACACAACCCGTACAGAACTCCTTACCTGACGTGTGATTCTGCAGTCAGTATGCTGTGTTCTGGGCACTGTGTCCGGTTTTGTGGGTTGGGTTTAGACTGTTGTACCCTGTTGGTCTGGATCACAGCCGAAATCTTGAGAAAGGGAAGTGATGTTTCTTATCCACAATAAGAGCAAATAGATCCCCAAGTCTGGAATTAATTAGTTTCTATCCAATCATATTCCATCCATCACCAAAGAAATCCTGTAGGATCAAACCACATCTGCAGCAAACAACACAAGTTCAAATCCATTCGTTTAGCTTTAAAGCTGTTTCTTTTTTTTTCTCTTTTTTTTAATTCCACAATGACTGACAAAGGAGAAGAAAAAACGATTTGGTCGCAGATACACTTACAGTGACGTTTACAAAACAGTCCAAAACTTTTTTCACGAACTGTTACGTTTGTGTTGTCTTTCCAGCACAAAAACACACAATTTACCTTCATTTTAAATCCCCAGGAAAACCATGATGTATAGAAATACAGGGATGATTAGGTTAAAATATATTCTTCTGCATGCAGGAGGGGCAGCTGTGGCTACAATGAAAGGAGACCTGATTATGCCTTCTATCATTTTAAATCTTCTCAAAAGTATAGTGTATCGTACAGCTTAAACCACCTGTTAGTCCTATAGATTAATGGTGTAGTATAGTATGGTGTAGTACAGTTAGTATGAGGTAGTACACTACCTCATTTAAGACATGCATTTTAATATCTACTGCAAAATCTCTGTCAGTCTCAGGAGTGATGTAAAAGGCAGAGAGAATGAAGACGACATTCCTTTTCAGAAACCCACACACTTACTGTTCTGCTTTAAATCTGTAAAGTTTGGTATTGCTAATGTTAATATTACGTTTCGGCACTAGAGGGCAGCACCTTCATTTCACATTTCATTCATTCATTCATTCATTCATCTTCTACCGCTTTATCCGATCTTCCTTCGGGTCACGGGTCTCCTTCCTATCTCAGGCGTCTATGGGCATTAAGGCAGGATACACCCTGGATGGAATGCCAACCCATCGCAGGGCACACACACACACACACATTCATACACTAGGGACAATTTTCCAATATGCCAATCAACCTATCGTGCATGTTTTTGGATGGGGAGGAAACCGGAGAACCTGGAGAAAAACCTGGCACGGGGAGAACATACAAACTCCACACACACAAGGCGGGAATCAAACCCGGACCCTGGCGGTGTGAGGCGAACGTGCTAACCACTAAGCCACCGTACCCATTTCACATTTCATACTTACATTTACATTTACATTTACATTTGCGGCATCCAGAGCGAAGTGCTTCAGGTCTCAATCTAAGGATAAGATTCATTCATGAAGGGTAAATACAAACTTAAGTACACAAGCATAGACAGTTGACTTTTTTATTTTTATAATGGATTTCTGGACAGTGAGATATAAAAAGAGAATAAAAAAAAAGTGTCTCCGGTGATAGAACAGAGAAGAGCCTTGAGCTGGTCTTACCTTTTACCCTTTTCTGTACACATTTCTGTACAATGGGACCCTATCATTTTCATTTTATTAATACTGCTGTTGTAAGAGTGCCCTTGCTTGTGCAACCCTAATGGCTGGGTTTAGAGTTTTGTATAGTTCATAATAGAAACTACAATCTATAAATTAAAAAAAGCACAATCAGGTGTTATTTTTATATATATATATATATATATATATATATATATATATATATATATATATATATATAGCGTATAGATATGGCATAACAGCAACGTATAATATGCACCATCTAATAAATAACATTGTTGATACTTCATGATTATGTTTTCTCTGTGTGCATTAATATTCCGCACAATTCAGCTCCACTCAGAACCTTAAGCACACCTCCAACACAATTCAGTTTAGTAAATCTTTATTTGCATCTATATTTACTGTAAAAAAACAAAACCAAAACACGTACAAATCCAATCATAACAGTGAAAGAGAATGAAAACACACCTTATAATATCCATTAGCCACAGAATTAGTTCCATGTGACTTTTGCTACAGAATGTGTTTCACATGTAAATACAGTGCAAAAGACTGTACACAAAAAACAAAAAAAACACATTTTTTAGTGCATTAAATGTTAATCTATGGGATAGTATTTTCTTCCCAAAACTCTAAATTCTACATTTTATTTCGATTTCCAGAAACACCCTATTTACTCTTTTTTTTTTCTCTGACGCTGACACGATACTATTCTGCACACTATTAAACACAATGGATCCACATTAGTATAGAGGGCCATTTCAAAGTGAATTGCAATGTGCACTACATCCAGCACTTTTGCATGTAATAACGGTCCCGTCCAGCAGGGGTCTCAGTCTATTTATTTATTATTCATTTATATTTTATTATCGTTCGTTTCTTTGTATTATTACTTCATGTATAAATGTATTCATTTATTTGTATCCCAGATCTTATTAAATTGGTAGCATTTGGATTTAACAGCAACTTTGTTTGTCTGGTTCGGTTTTGGCCTTTGTATGCAGAACATTTCAGCTTTATATACAGTGTTCAGGGTGTGTGTGTGTGTGTGTGTGTGTGTGTGTGTGTGTGTGTGTGTGTGTGTGTGTGTATGTGTGTGTGTGATTAGGACCTAGATAAACTTTGACATTATCAAGGCAAATGTAAAAGTAAATTAAGCACCTGCTGTGAAACAGCGCAGTAGGCATTTTCACTTATCCTAGGACTGGGATTCGAGTTAAAGGATGGTTTTTTTTCTTCACAGGATAAGATCTGTTACAGATTTAATCAATAAGAGGACCAGAATATAACCTCACACTTTGAAACAATTACACACCTGTTAGTAGCTCTTTGGTATTTAAAGTGTTTTTAAACATTACAACCAGTAAGATGATAATGGTTGTGTTATATATATATATTTATATATATATTTATATGTTACAGGAAAAAACTATTACTGGAGTATTCAGTGAACAGTGATGACTGGCTCGTTGCATCAGATTGCAGATAGAAATTAAAATGACAGAAACACAAATTATAGAATACATACAAGTAGTTGAAATCGCCCTTTCACTTTTAGTTTTCCCATCGGACTGATTTTTGTTTTTGTAAGATCACTCGTGTTGGGAACTTTCCCAGTTTCCCGTGGGCTTTCCGACCCGTCATCCTGTCCCACCACTTATAGACATTCCTACCCAAACCCTTCTGTGCTGGAATTTACTTTCACATTGAAACTGCGCACGAGAGTCTTATGTACAATACGTAATTTGTTTTTTTGCTATGAATTGTATCAATTTAGTCGAGAGTGAAGTTCACAATGACTGAGAACCGCATTGTTGACTTTCGCATGTCATTTAGAACGACCAAATGTTACACGGAGATTTTCTGCTCATCGGCTGTTTTCGTACAAATGGGTCCATTCAGGGCTGAAAACACACAAAACAAAAATGCGCATTATAATGCAGAATTATCATATAATACCACGTCTAATTCAATCGACACAAAATAATGTAGTGTTTGTTATAAACATAATTTGCATTTGTACAAATGGGTTATATTACTGTAGTCTTGAACTAATAGATGATTATAATTATTAGTAGGGTATATTAAATACTTATATTTATCATTTAATATTTATATTTTATATAGTTTAAAATGAATAGTTGCTTAATAATGTTATTCCTTTTTTACATATTTGTATGTATGTACTATTAGTATAGCGTTTGTAAGATAAATAATGTAGCATGTGTTATCCATATAACATGTGCATTATTGGCGTTGTGTTTCTAGGTGTGTAAATGAACACTACACCATTACTATTGTATTATAGTGTAAAATAACTATAATGTTAAACGGTACATGTTACAGTATCAGTAGCAATAATACAAGCGCACTAGTGTTTTCAGATTCAATACATGATGACGTAATCCATGTAATGTTACTACCAAAAGTTACTGATATTAATAACAAAATGTTACAGTAGGTTTATCTATACTAATATTATTGCTATCATTATATTATTATTATTATTATTACTATTACTAATAATATATTATTATAGTACACTGTATACAATATGGTATATTGTAGTGTATATTTAGTGTATGATTAAGCAATATGTTGATAAAATGAAGATGCCATCATTGTTTATAATGCTTTTCTGTTCTCGGAGCTTTAGATTAAAATCTGATAAAAGGAAGGAGATAAAAAAAATCTTTAAAAAAAGAAGAGAATCCAGTTTATACTAGATTATTAAATATATATTAAAGCTCACTTGATACAGTTATGATGCTGTCATGTGGTTTTGTTTTTAAAATACAGCAAAGTGAAACTCGGGAAAGGAATTTCCCTATCTGAGTTTTTGTTTTTTTGTTTTACATTCTTCCAGCAGGACATCATGTTCATTCAGTATCTAATCTCAGTATCAAAGGTCATTTAACCTTCAATTATTGAGTCTCATATCACACACAGTGAAACACACCCAATTAATACAATGTCAATTGGAATACAATTAAAGACTATTTCAGTATGTGTTGATTATGTGTGTGTGTGTGTGTGTGTGTTTGTGTGTTCTTTTCTAGCACATTACCTTCTTCCTCTTCGTAATACTGCGGCGATTCTGAAGGTCCGGGGCCTGAAGAACAGAAAACGCATGTGTTGTTAATTTCACTTTCAGTGAGTAATCTTTAACAGGATACCAGAAAAACTTTCAGTTCTGCTGACGGGTCAAAAATAAATAAATAAATAAAGTCCTGGAATTTGAACCAGACAGTAGAAAAAGAAACTGTGATACTGTGATCTTGGTACGAGCTTAACGTCAAAAAAAAAAAAAAAAAAAAAAAAACATACAAAGTATTCATTAATTCAGAGCCAAGTTTCAGGAGACGGAGGGAGAGAGAGAGAGAGAGAAATGAGTGAAGGTGAAGGTAGGGAATAAAAAACACAACTTTCCCATGGAACTATTACTATCTGCGAGCTATAAAACTACAGAACATGTCCAGCACCAGACCGACACCATAAACAGACAATGTGGAAGTGAACGTACTGAGAATGGGGAGAGCCGACGCTCTTCTTAACTCTGTGAAAACACACAATTATATTTTATTTATGAGAAATATCTATATCTCACTCTCTGTCCCCCCATCTGTTTTATCCCCCCCTTCTCTCGCTCTCTCTCGCTCTCTCTTTGTCTCCCTTAGGCATTACAGTACCCGGATTTACACTCGCGATCACGTCTGGTCTTGTTTGATGGTCGTGATGGAGTATGAGGAATGTTATCATCATCATCTTCCTTTTCACCACTACATTTTTACCCCCACACTATTTACATCATTGACAAACAACCTACTCATCTTATTAATACTGATCCCGTTTTCGTCCCCGAGGAGGTTCGAAACGACAGGGTACCAGAGAACGTGAATGATGGGTTTGAATGGCTACAAGGAGACCAGGTGCGAATAGTGGCTTGTGATTGGGTATGTGAATTAGTGTTTTTTGATTGGCTAGGAGTGCTTATAAACGCCTGTAACCAAAGTAATGTAATGGTGTTTTATTGCGTGTGGTATAAACGTCTCCGGGGATTTCATAAACGGCTCCTGAAAAGTCATTCAAATCCCAAACCGAACCTGTCATTTTTTTTGTATATATTCACGCTCAACAAAATTCGATTCTGAATAAACACACCGTAACCGATTTTTTTTCCTGCTACGATTGTTCTGTCAGTCATCGTGCTAATCTCAGGGGATTATGCCGCTTAGCAGACAATCTTTAGTATCTTTAGACGGAGAAAGGAATTCGATCTACCCGTGGATTACGTTTTTTCTTAAAACTACTGCTGTTGTAACTCGCCTTCTTTTTGTTTATCGTATATTCCCATTGTTCAACACCTAAAAAAAAGGAACACGAGGTCCGGTGTGATTTAATGCCAGACCACAAGTTCTACTCAGTGAAAACTTTCACTCTCAGCCAAATCTGTCTTGTTTAAAGTTGCCAATTTCACAACAACAGCCTGCGAGTTTGATTCTGATTTAATGATTAAATTTATGGCACAGACTCCTTGTTGCAGTTTTATACTTGTATAAGGACTGTCACCTTTACAGCATGCTGTGTCTTTATGATCTCTCCTACTCATGCAAGTTAATCTGAAATGAATGTAAGAGCTGAGAAAGTGCTGAGTGGAATTTACACATTCACACTGTTAAACTGGGTTAGAGGTCGTCACACTGAACATTAACAGGGTTGGCAGGTTCTTTTTGTCTTGCCCTGGTTTTGCCCTGTCCTGGCTTGTCCTATACAACTGTTTTTCGAACAAAAGAACTTTATCGCACCCCATTTATTTGTGGGGCAGCATGATTCCTGTATCAATCATTTCTTTCTCACGCTTGTTTTTGCAGTACCCATGTTTGACCACTAGGTAAATCCAGCAATATCGATAACATTCATTCATTCATCTTCTACAGCTATATCCGATCTTCCCTCGGGTCACGGGGAGTCTGTGCCTATCTCAGGCATATCTCTATGGGTATTAAGGCAGGATACACCCTGGATGGAATGCCAACCCATCGCAGGGCACACACACACAATCACACACACATTCATACACTAGGGACAATTTTCCAAGGTACCAATCAACCTACCGTGCATGCTTTTGGACCGGGAGGAAACCGGAGAACCTGGAGAAAACCCCCCTGAGGCACGGGGAGAACATGCAAACTCCACACACACATGGCCAGAGACGGGAATCGAACCCGGACCCTGGCGGTGTGAGGCGAACGTGCTAACCACTAAGCCACCGTGCCCCCCAATATCGATAACAAAGCCTAATAAAATCCCAAACGGAAAGGGAATCGACATCGGCGCAGCCACTCATTACGCAAGAGTTCAGTCATATATTCACCAGGCTTTATACGGAGGATCGAATCCTCCACCTCTCCACAGTGCCCTGGGTTTCATCACGCTCGACAGGGTTTTAAAAGATTCCAAGTACGCTTGTGACACTACATGGTAGACGGGTCAGAGCTCGTTTGAAAGCGTATATATTAATCATGAGGGCGAGGCATGTACGCGCAAAGGGAAACGGGGGGAGAAAAAAGGAATAAGACATTTTTACTATTTCTGCTTTTTTCAGTTCCATTAAAGTTACATGACGATATGATACGCCATTACTGAGTACTTTTTATGCATTAGCACTGATTATATGCGGTTTGTTTATGTACTTATTTCGTATTCTTTGCATTTTAGCTCGTTTACTTTCACTTCATTAATTTTAAATCGATTAGTACTTACGGCGAACACGTCTCCGCCTGCACAGCAGAGCCACCAGGAGGCCGGCGACGAGAGAACCAATAACAACAACACCAGCGATGCTGTTCACCGTCGTGTTTTTGAAGTTGCCATCGTCTAAGGGAAAGAATATATTGTGTTATTTATGTATATTTATGTACACTGTATAATTTGACATCAGATCATGTTTGTGTGAAAAACTCGACATTAATGACCTTTTCTCTGCAGATTGAAGGTTCTCCCTCCTTCTTCTTGATATCTATTGTTGAGGACGATGCACTTCAAAGGAGCCCAAATGGGGTCGAAGCTCTGGAAGCTCAGTTTGCTGGACAGAGTGTAGAGTCCATCATCGTTCCTCGTGGTTTGCAGGACTGAGTTTTTTGTCCAGTTTGTGTTGCTTTGATCAAACCAGTGGATGGTTCCTGCTGGGTATCCACCACTGGCAGTGCAGTGCATCTCCGTTTGTCCATACTCCTCTATCTTTTCTGGCACAGAGGATATGTCCGGGTTGTTGTATTTGGCTACAAAAAATGAGAAGGTCGACATTAATAAGTGGAGTTTGGTTTCTGTAGCAGTGAACAAGTGGATATTTTTTACTCTTACCTGTGACATTGATTGTGAATTTTGTCGTATCGTCCCCCACTTGGGTCCTGATCATATATATATATTCTCCTTCATCTGAGATGGTAGTGTTCTGAAGTTGTAATGATGAATTACTTACAGCTTTAAATCGTGAGTCTCCTGTCATTTCGTTGTCATGTGGAGAATATATGAAACAGGGCTTTTCATCTCCACTCCTATATATAGCCACTGTGTTAATTGTGGGATCTTTGATGTTATTCTGGCACTCCATTCTGCAGGAGATGTGAGTGGTGAGATTGATTTCTCCTAGTGCAGGCTTACAATTCAGTGTTACCAAACCTGAGGAAGAAAAGCAGGAATAAAGCGAACAAACAAACCAGAAACAAAATAACAATCAACAGAGGAACTACAACCAGACCAAAGGTAACTCTCAAAGATTAGCTCCCACCACCATGCTTCACAATGGAGGATGAGGTTTCGTGCAAATCTCACTTCTGGATAAACACAAACTGCAATTAAACAGAACTCACTCTTAGCTGACTTTCCATCACGTACACACATCACCATCAGGGTCAAGAACAGGAGCGTCGATGAAGCCATTATGTCTGAGAAGAAAAAGAAAAAAAAAAGAATTTCACAACCAGACAAAAGAGGAAGGAAGACATGTTGTTATTTCTTCATCCTCCAGGGCAAAAGCTCAAAAAAATCGGCTTCTGAGGTCAGATTCCAGGCTGCATTACAGCACTTGGAAAGCATTTGGACCAAACCTCCAGAACTCTCTCTCTCTCTCTTTGTTTCTCTCTCTCTCTTTTCTTACCGTTTTATTGACAGCAGTAAAGTACAACATCATTCTCTTTCTCAAATTTGGCTCGAAGAGTCAAACAGGAAGACAGACAAATGGAGCAGAGAGAGAGAGAGAGCGTTCTAATCCTGACACGATGACGGTCGAACCCACTCCATTCACTCGTTCCTTTCGTTTTTGCATTCTATCTTTCGAACTTCTACATTTGTTTATGGAAATATCCTTTTAAGGCAGTTTCTCCTTTCTCTCCGCCTTTTCCGTTTGGTTCTCTTTACTTTGTTTCTTTCCCCTTTCTTTTATGTTTTATTTAAACTCTAAGTCTCCTTCCTTCCTTCCTCTTTTTGTTGGTGTTTCGCGCCTATAATTTTCCTAATAAGAGTGCTACATGATCACAGGCTTATGCAGGAGATGCAGGTCATGCAGGAGAGTGGGTTTTACAGGAATTGCTTTCATTTCTTATGCACTGTTTTATTAACCGTCACTTTGTCCACGCACACACGCTTTTGCACGTTTTGTTTCTTATGCACTCTGTTTCAATTTTCCTACTGTATTATGCGTTATTCAACTAAAACTCGAGTGTGGCTCACAAGAGCTTACAAGGCGTACAATTGTCTGAATCAGAATCAGAATCGGGTTTATTGGCCAAGTGTGTTTATTCACACAAGGAATTTGATTTCGGCTGTTGGTGACTCTCAAAACGTACAGGAAAAGTCTTCCCCCTTTTTTTCCTCTCTACTACTGTTTAAGTTGCTGCTCCTGTAACACAATAATTCATTCATTCACATCTTCTACCGCTTTATCCGATCTTCCCTCGGGTCACGGGGAGTCTGTGCCTATCTGTGTCCATGGGCATTAAGGCAGGATACACCCTGGATGGAATACCAACCCATCGCAGGACACACTCACACACACACACACACATTCATACAGTAGGGACAATTTTTTCCAAGGTGCCAATCAACCTACCGTGCATGTTTTTGGACCGGGAGGAAACCGGAGAACCCGGAGAAAAAAAACCCCTGAGGCACGGGGAGAACATGCAAACTCCACACACATGGCCGAGACGGGAACCCGGACCCTGGCGGTGTGAGGCGAACGTGCTAACCGCTAAGCCACCGTGCCCCCTTACACAATGATTTCCCTCAATTAAGTCTTTCTAAGACTAAGTCTTAACAGGAATGTAAAATATTAGAGTGAAAGAGGAGGAGTTGATGGACAGAAAGGTGTAAATGTGTGGAATCCTGCTCCACCTGCTTAATTTTTTTCTGCGAAGTGAAGGTTGCTGTGATGGCGTGAAAGCAGAACTGGTCCTGCCCACATGGTGCATTCAAAACTTATCTTAATAAAACTTAATAAATCATTTCCCTCTCTCTCTCTCTCTGCCGCTCACTCTCTACCCTCCCTCGCATTCTTCTAACCTTCGTTTTTAACCAAACTAAACAAACAAAACAACCCCGTCGTACTTCCTGGAATCACACGGGAATACGATCTCCTGTAACAATGTGTCTCCCGGACAGATTTTTCTCTGCTTGTAGGTTCAGAGGTCTCAACACAATCAGTGCAACACATCATCATCATTATTATCATTATTATTACACCTTTTTAGGTCACGTTACACACAAGGAACTATGGGTTTTAAAAAAACACGACGTCATCAGATTGCTCTGTGATTTAATTGCTTTAATGATTGCCTTCAGGGTTTTTTTTTTCACAGCTCTGAGCTCTGAAGATCTGAGACTCGATCAAATCATACACACACACACACACACACCACACACACACACACACACACACACACACACACACACACACACACACACACACACACATATATATAAAGGGCACTGAGCCTCGATCAAAGATATCTGAGTGGACGCGGCACCATTAAAAATGCTCAAATGCTCTGAAACTGCCAACATATATATATATATATATATAATATATATATATATATATATATATATATATCTATATATATATATATATATATATATATTATATAAAACTATATGTGTGTGTGTGTGTGTGTGAGTGTATGTATATCTAACATAATGTAAAGAACTTTGCTAAGATCCGAAACCCTCTGCATTGCTTCTTGGTTTGTTATTCTGCACTTCGAGTATCCTTCCTTTTCATTCTACTCTAACCTTTTCTAAGGTCATTTTATATATATGTGTGTATATATATATATATATCTATATATATATATATATATATATATATATATATATCCAGCTCCAAACACCAGTATGTGTTTATTATTTCCTCTTATAGCTTCTAAGTGCAGGATCGTAAACAAAAACCCGGTTTTTCCAGTTCCTTGTCTTTGCCCTGGTGATTTATAATAACCGCAACTATTATACATTATGCATTTTTTTTGGCTATTTATTTTTTAAACTGTAGATTTCCTTGTGCAGACACCACAAGCGCAAGCACGTACACACACACACACACACACACACACAACTCTCGGCTCCTTTTTTGTTTCATTTTGAACCGTGTTCTTGTTTTTTGGGGGTCATTCACGGGATTAATTAGTTTTACTCCTCAACCGACATCAGGATCCGATATGCAAGTTATTTGCAGGCTGCTTTACATGGAAGGAAATAGACCGTTTTTTTGGAGCGCGTCCGTGACTATGTTTGAGCGCGTGCGGACTTTGGGTTGTGTGTGTGTGTGTGTGTGTGTGTGTGTGTGTGTGTGTGTGTGTGTGTATGTGTGTGTGTGAGAGAGAGAAAGATTGACTTACGGATTCTGAATAGTAGACGCAGTAGTTCTTGCTCGGCTGATCTGTGATGTGTGTGTGTGTGTGTGTGTGTGTGTGTGTGTGATCAGTGAGTGTGTGTAAGCGTGTCAGAGGTTCTCTATACTTTTGGTTTCGTTATGACTGGAGAGGGGCGTGATGATTGCCAGATCGCGTACATTATTTCCCCCAGTAACAGAGAACAGTGTTGTGTGAGCGTGTGTTTGTGTGTGTGTGTGTTGTGTGTGTGTGTGTGTGTGTGTGTGTTGTGTGTGTGTGTGTGTGTGTGTGTGTGTGTGTGTGTGGAGTGTGCATGTATGTGTGGGTTGTTGTATGTATGTTTGTGTGTGTGTGTGTTTGTGTGTGTGTGTATGCTGCTATGAAACTTCAGGGTTAAAAGAGGTTTGCTTTAAATCCAGTACTATTATTATTATTATTATTATTATTATTATTATTATTACTATATTACGCATAGATTGTTCAGTTGTGTACCTGTTTATTCACCATCATCCTCACCATCGTGTACATTTTAAACCTTGAATTAAACCTTCATCATCATCATCATCATCTTCACTTTCACTTTCTCTCTGTGCATTTTATACCATCACGCCACCTTCATCATCATCATCATCATCATCTCCAACCGGTCCATGTAATATTATATACTAAGAACCTCCATCATCCTCACTTTTATTTTCTCCATGTTCCATTACATCATATTTTCCATCGTCCCATCTCTGCTATATTGGTCTTTCAGTTCGTGAAACATAAACACTGGTGTCAACAGTGTTCACATTGATTACTCAGGCAGAAATATAAATCCAAGGGGTTTTTAAGACTTCTGTTGAAGTTGAAGAAGCGTTTTTACTCAAGTAAAAGTGTCAAAGTACAGGATTCAAAACGTGTAAACATAAAGTGTAAACATAAACGTAATGTAAGGAAATGAAATGGCACTAGGATTAGCGCCAATCGCTAATTTATTCAAACGTCTCTCTACCGAACTCCCTACAGTAAGCGCAATTTGTGGAGGATAACGGGAAAAGCACCAGTAATAATCACTTTTAAGGATCTTTTTTGAGTAACGACCCCAACACTGGTGACATTATGTACTCACCATAGTGTGAGGTGATTTGTGTCGTGTGCAGGTGCGATGGATTGCGTACAAACCAATAGGGTGTCGGAACGGTATAAATGTTTATACCTTCTCATCCATTCACATTCACTCGATCCGGATGCATCGCTTTATCCGTATAGGTTGTTTTTTTTTTTGCGCGGCGAAAGAAAACAATAGAAGTAAGGAGGCTATATTTACAATCTCAGGAGTAGAAAGTACAGATACTTGCTTGACAATGGAAGTCGTAGAAGTAAAAAGTTGTCAGAAAAAGAACTCCAGTAAAGTGTACACACCCAAAACTTCTACTTAAGTAAGGTAACCAAGTATTTATACTTTGTTACATGATACCTAGGCAGAGAGTTGTGCATTAACAGTCTGTTTGTTTGTTTCGCTATGAAACCTCAGAGTTACAAAAGAGGATTATAAGATTATTATATATTACACACATATTGTTCAGTAGTCTATTGGTCTTTCAGTTCATTTCGGTTTCAACATCACTCAGTAATTATTCAAACACAATATAGTCTCCTTCAAAAGTATTGGAACAGCAAGGCCAAAAAAAACCAAAAACAAGGTATTAAGACTGATTATTGGCTTGTATTAGAGGAAACTTGTGGTTGTTGTGTTTGTGGGTGGGGTTTTTCCCCCCTTTCTGTTTATTCTTGATAAGTCAAACTTGAGTCGAGGGCTGGTGAGCATCAAAATGTCATTCTGGTCGTATTTAAAGCACAAAAAAAACAGTTTGAAAATGGTGCCGAGGTTCGTGTGATCATAGCTACTGATAGTCGGGTTGTGTTTGGGTTTATTATTATTATTATTATGTTTAAACCCGACCTCTTTATCCTGAAACATCTGGTAATACGGGTTTCCAGTGTCTAAATGAATAACATTCATGTTCTTTTGTGTTCTTAAACATTTTTATTTCACTTTGGCAGGCCACAGACATGTAGTCAGCCATTCCAGATGCAAATCTCATCCAGCGAAGACCTGGAAATCCCCAAACCTCCACCAATTGTCTCATCAATCCAGATGTTACTTTGTAAATCACCATTTTAGTTAGCAATCCTGGAAAACCTCTTCACCATCATCAACTGCTGTCCTGGTCACCTTTGGAGAAGACGCCTGAAAACATTGACTCTTAAAAAGAACCAGTGATGATGAAACTCATCTACTCCCCGCCGTCAGCATGATCACGGACACATGATCATCAGCCGAAACCGCACAGCCTCATGGGTATCGCATTTCAGTTTCAACGTCACACAACGGTTATGCAAATGGCCTTTTGTTCCAAAAGTATCGGAACAGCAAGGCTAATTCTTATTAGATGGACACAATACTCTTCAGGGTCAAAACTCTGTGTGTGTGTGTGTGTGTGTAAACCAAAAATGGTATTGTAACTGGTCATTTGAAGGCTTGCATTAGAGCAAACTTGTGGTTGTTGTGTCTGTGGGTGGGTTTTTCCTCCTTTCTGTTTATTCGCCGGTATCTAACGCAGACGTGGTAAAAGAAAAGTGCGTTCCAGTTCCGCTTCAAAACCACACGATAGCAATCAGGCCAAAAATAAGTCTGCACCCCCATAGCCCAGTGCCAGAATCTTAGAGATAAAAACTTAAAGCATTTTTGTATGTCAGATGTCGTCGATATGGGCATCTGCTAAAGGCCTTAAGTGAACATCATATGAGGGTTACAGATGTTTTTTACACACACACACACACACACACCTTTCATAGCAATATTTTATTATTTGTAGTAGAAATGCACACAAACATTTGAAATCTGTATAAACCCAGGAATGAGACAGAAAAAAAGATGAGCTTGGATCTTCAACACTGTCCTGGAGAAACAAATGAACCACGATGAAGAGACCAGGACTGAACACGATCCTGCGCGCACACACACACACACACACACACACACGACGTTGAATGGAGATGCCATTCATCCACTTACACAACAAGGAGAGAACATGGGGGGGGTGGGGGGGGGGGGGGGGGGGGGGGTGACAATACAGAGAGGAAACTCCTGGAGTTACAAAGCATCTCCACACACACACACACACACACACACACACACACACACACAGAGAGAAGAGAGACAGTTTGGTCACTGTAGACCTGATGCTTGTAAACGTGGCTCTGGATGCGGTGCAGCAGGAGGAGAGAACTGGAGAGAGAGAGAGAGAGAGAGAGAGAAGGGGGATGTGTGTATGGGTGTGTGAGATTCAGCCCAGGATGAGGGAGGATTTGCCCCCGGGGGGGTTTCTGCGTCCTGACGGTTTCTCAGATGAAGTGCTCTGGGAAGATTTCTCCGTCTGAGACCCCTCAACTTCCTCAACTGCCTCCACTGTATCCACTGGCTCTGCATATACAGGAAATGAACAACTAAACAAAACATTCAGCCAGATGCGTGTATGCACGAGTGAAAGTGTGTGCGTGTGTGTGTGTGTGTGCGTGCGTGCGTGTGTGTGTGTGTGTGTGTGTAAGAATGGGATGTGAACTCGACAACATTTCAATCTTTTAAATCCCTTCCGTTTATCTTGCCCAACAAAAACTCACAATTCAATAGGGGCTCATTTCACAGACACGCCCCACACACACACACACACACACACACACACACACACACACACACACGCCCACACACACACACACACACACACCTGCACCTGCATTTAAATCACGCAATTGGAATGGGTGCTAATGCTGAATCCCCCCTCCCTAGGGATATCTGGAAATAATGATGGAAAAAGAGGAGCGAATCCTGAAAACAGCACCACCTGCTGCATATATAATGCAGCAACATCACCACTACTAAAATGATGGAGGGATGATGGAGGAAAGGAAAAAGGACAGCAAGGATTGGGGGGGGGGGGGGGGGGGGGGGGGGGGGGGGGGGGGTCAGAGGAAAGAACAAAACTAAAAGTTTTGAAAAAGAAAGAAAAAAAAGGCACCCAAAAAACTTAAATGGGGGGTCAAAATGTAAAAAAGAAAAAAAGAACAAGCATGATTAAACAGGGAGAGTGGGAAAGAAGGATACACATAAAAAGAAGAAAAGAAAAAGGATTCGGGACGGATGTGAAACAAGAGTAACATAATGGAGGAAGAACAGGGTGAGGTCAAAAGGAAGAGATAAGAATGAAAGAGGAAAGAGATAAAGAGGAAGAGAATGATGGACAGATGACACAGAAAGTAAGAATGTTCTTCACTCACCGCTGCTCTTTCCATCATCTCCATTCTGTAAAGAAAATAAGAGGAAGAGATGTCAGGAGGAATTTTCAGGAAGGTATACAACCTCAATTGGAGAGCGAGTGTGTGTGTGTGTGTGTGTGTGTGTGTGTATGTAGACTCACCACCACTGATGAAGGCTCGTCTTGTGCATCACTGGTTTGATTGACAGGTTGGACACACCTCCTGAGTGGTGCTGAAGATTCTCCACATAACACACCTGTGGGTTTTCCACCTACAGAACAAAGAACCCATCAAGACTCTACAGCTTGCGTGTGTGTGTGTGTGTGTGTGTGTGGGGGGGGGGGGGTTCCAATTGACTGACAGATACTTTAACCAGGTACATTAAAAGAAGCTGCTCCGTGTTGTCCTGCACACGCACACACACACACACACACACACCACTGTGTCCACCCTGAACATCTGTACAGCATCAAGGCAGTGAGGACATTAATTAGAGAAGAGCATGAACTATAAACACTGCAGACTGCTCTTAACCTCAACAAATACTCACACATGCGCTCCCAAATCACACACACACACACTAACATCCAATCTGCCCCAAAACATTCAGTCTTTTCAAATAAATAAACATGGTCATGCGCACACACACACACGTCCCACAAACAAACATAGTAGTACACACAAACTTTCTCCCAACACAGATACAGATGAGTGCATGCACACATACAGTACCACACACACACACACACTTGTCCCACAAACAAACATACAGTAGTACGCAGGAACACACACTCTCTCTCCCAAACACAAATACAATAGCACACACACACACACACACACACACACACACACACACACACACACACCACACACACACCCACACACACACCCACACACACACACACACTCTGTCTGTTACAACAAATACATGCAAGCGCGCACAGCAACACACACACACACACACACACACACATATATATTAGGGTTATAAAATTCTCAAGCAACTCAAGTAATCTGATTACAAATATTCAAGGAAAATTAATTATGGAGGAAGAAAAAAAATACAAAAAAAAATTACAAATGGGGTCTTTTTTCTTCTTTTGTTTTTAATCAGCAAAAAGGGGAAGGACACAATTTGCTTGTCATTTAACACAAGTTAAATATTCCCTTACAAGTTACAGTAAGGGAACACTCCCATGCACAAGTTATCATTTTAAAGTATATATATATATATATATATATATATGTATTTTTGTTTTTAATTATCTGAGGGTTATGTGTAGCTCCATATGGATCAGGGATGTTCCTCTGCAGTGGTGTATAGCGCAGGTAGTGGAACTTTTTTTTTTTTTTTTTTTAAACTTTAAATACACAGATTCATTCTGTGCAAAATGTAAAGTAGTTTTTCAGGAGACAGGTTGTAAGTTGTATGGAAATGCTTCGGGTTCAACAAGCAAAAGCCCCGCTGTAAATTTATGCGACTAATTTATTCCAGCACCTCAAACACAACCATGTTGTTGAATGGGAAGACATGCGTGGCACTACGAGCTAAACATGACCGCGGGCAGAAAACAAAACACCCCCCCCCACTGCATCCAAAAATTCTGTCTAAAATAAATAAATAGAAACATTTTTGAGAATAATAATAATGAGTTTAATTAAACAAGCAGTTGCCCAAGCCACTGCGAAGAATCTCTGAAAGCACTGTATTTGTATTTTAACGTATATACACTAAATGGGTTTCATTGTCACCAATCTACTTGTATGTAACTTCAGCATTAAAATGCAGATTTACAAATAAATTAATAAATAAATAAATACATAATAATAGCTTGTTCATTTTAAGAGACCTGCCTTTTTCCCCTCTCATATAGTATCCCTCTTTAAACCAGGAAAAGTACTTTTTATCCGATTAATCGATGTAATACTTGTTAGAATACTAGACTAAAATAATCGATGGCAACAGCCATCATAACATATACAGTAACACACTTTTCATAGGTGAAAGGACAGAAAAATGCCAGACAAACTAGACAATGATAAGAGAGAGGAACTTTTAACAAGGAAGTGAAGAGAGGAATTTGGATCAGGTATTGGTAGAACCAAGAATGCAGTTTTATTTATTTATCTTTTTTTTTTTTTTTTTTTTTTACAGTTTCCTCATTCTTCAACTTCAGATACACATTGAGATACACAATCACTTTAGAGGTTCTCTGTGGATTCACACGACGCCAGAGAACACGTCCAGGAGAAATATTCTAAATAATATCACCTGCAATGGGTTTTCACATTCCATCATACAGCAAAAAAAGGTTCTCCTGGTTCCACTTTAGAATTTTAGACAAGAGGAGAACCTTTGGTACTTGTACGGAGTTTCATTACTACACCACCTACTAGATATCGATTCAAGAATGTTTTCCTCCATGGACAGAGTCAAATTTTACTCATGAAACTAAAATCCTTTGGGAAGTCTGTTGTTGTGGAGAACTGCATTGTTCTTGTACCTTTTCGTCCTCCTTGAACTCACCTGGTGGGTTGTTCCTTCGATGAGCATGTGGATCCTCCGGCTCGGCGAAAATGCTGGAAGCCATTTTGTTTTTGCGAGGGGCCGCTTTCTCCTCGTCGTTTCCAAATGAGATGTTGGAGCCGCCTCCCGGGGGACGGAGAACCCTAGAAGGAACATAAAGAGAATTTGCAGTGAATTCACAGCGACCCCCCCCCTTCCAATTCGAACTTTAATTCTCCAGTGAAACCGTAGGAAACATCTGGAGAACCTTTCACCAACGACCTGGATAACAAGAAGCATAGAAAGTTCATTTTCATTTTTAAATAAATAAATAAAGGGGTGGGCGGGGTTTCTCTTTTTGGAGAACGTCATTAATAAGGGTCAGCTGAGGTACAATAAAGGAACCAATCAGCTGGAACTGCGTAACCATCAAACAATTCCTTCAATGTGCCGAGGGAGCGACAGTTCTGCTGAAGAAACCTCAGCAGAACTGTGACAGCAGAAGAACTTTGAAGCTTCTTCGTTGCTAGCATGTTGTTCAGCACGCTCGTGAGCTGACGTTCACACGGCTGACGTTAGCGAGACGACTACGGTGGCGAATACGGCGCTGAGACCCCCGAGATCTCGTCCAGTTCTCTCTGTAAACACCTAAAGCACCGTCCACATTCCATGATTAAGGGAATTTTCAGTAGCTCTAATTAAAAGCTGCAAGACTCCAGGATTTCAGTATTGTGAAACACCATGACTCAGTGCTGTATCACCACCATCACCATCACCACCACCCTCCTCCTCCTCCTGCCCTTCGTGTAAAAGCTCAAAACACTCCATCATGAGTCACACTTACTGTCTCATTTACATAGATTTGACTGCTCATCTACATACCCGAGCGGGTACATCAACACGGGCGGGACGCACGCACGCACCATACTCTCAACACGGTCCACACACCCGCCATACTGTCAGCACTGTATACACTCACTGTACTCTCAAAACCGCATATACACCCACCATACTCTCCACACACTCACCGTACTCTCAGAACTGTATACACTCACTGAACTCTCATCACTGTCCACACACTTACGATACTCTCAGCACTGTTCATATCGTCCCACACTCACCATCCTGTCAGCACTGTATACACTCACTGTACTCAAAACTGTATATACACCCACCATACTCTCAGCACTGTCCATACTGTCCACACACTCACCATACTCTCAGCACTGTCCACACACTTATTAAACTCTCAGCACTGTCTATGCATTTTCATTTGCAGTATTTAGCAGACGCCGTTATCCAGGGCGACGTACAAGAAGTGCTTTAGGTCTCACTCTAAGGATAATACTGTGTCATACCATGTCTATACCGTTCCACACTCACCATACTCTCAGCACTGTCCATACACTCGCCATACTCTCAGCACTGCCCATACACTCACCATACTCTCAGCACTGTCCATACCTTCCCACACTTACCACACTCTTAGCACTGTCCATACTATCCACACCCACCATACTCTCAGCACTGTCCATACTGTCCACACATCATACTCTCAGCACTGTCCATACTATCCACACTCACCATACTCTCAGCACTGTCCATACTATCCACACATCATACTCTCAGCACTGTCCATACTGTCCACACCCACCGTACTCTCAGCACTGTCCACATCAAATCTATCACTATATTAATGGTGTCGGACGTGACTCCACCCATAATCCTTTATAATGGATTGTTTAAGCTTTGTATGGTTCAGCACAGAACAAACAGAGGCGATCATGTTTGACTGGAGTATGACCTTTGGCCACTTCAAAGCGGAGCGAAATCCTCAACGACAAAAAGGGAACCAATATCAAAGCAAAACGTCCTCTTTATGATCAGATGTTTAAAGCGTCCTGTGACCACGCCACTTCCAAAGATCCGATTCAACTAATGGATCAGATTTCAGTCCTATCGATTCATACAGCATCATCTCGTTTCATGGGCGTGGTTTTTTTAAAAGGAAAAAAAAACCCTCCACGTGTTCATCATAGAGAATTGCTTGTTTTACAGGGCATGACCACGCAACCATTTTTCTCCCCCATGACACCACCGTCACGTTTACTGCAATTCAATCACCTCCTGAAAGCTGACACACCCCGTCTTATTTCATCATTAGGGATATTAAAAGGATTTTTAGGATCCACAAGCAAACGAGCGCCTTCATAGTGAAGCAACGTGTGTAAAATAAATAAATAAATAAATAAAAACAAATCTCTCAATCTCAGGATTTAACGCTGACTAATCAACTTGTCAGCTCAGACAACCTGAAGTTGATTCCTGCTGCTAACCTGCTCAAACATCATGCCCTGGAAAATTGAGAAACCAAAGGATAAATATAAATAAAATAATATAAAATACAGAATTCTCAAATTCCCCATGAATATTTATCATTCCTACACACGTAAAACTAATCCCGCCCGAATGAGGCTTAAAAGAAAAATCGCTGAAAAGAGCCTGTCTGTGTGTGTGTATACACACATCACACACACACACACACACAATTGCAGATCCAGCTTTGACGTCTGATCACCCATCAGCATATAAACCACTATAAAGCTGTAACACACTCTCGACAAACACTGCATCGGCTCCATCCAAAACCCGAACCATTAATTCAGGTTTGCAGAAGAACATGGTCATGTAGACAAAGGCAGAACCCCACCCTAACACACACACACACACACACACACACACACACACACACACACACACCACATCCTGAACAAACCTGCTGTTTGTCACGGTTCAGACAGACACCAAAGAACGAGCGGAAAACCCAGTAGAAGATCCGCCCTGGGCATGAAGGTTATAAAAGAGGAGGATGATGAGGATGATGAGGATGCTGCTGATGCTGATGGAGGAGGATTACGATGGTGGATGGAAGAGAGTGGAAGCAATGCTGCAGTCTCTGCTGGAAACAATAGAGATGCCGCTTTTAAAAAAAAAGGGGGGGGGGGGGGGGGGGTAAAGGGAAGCCCTCAAGGAGCACATCCAGGTTTTAGGAGCTATAGTCTGGGGAGAGGAACTGAAGCTTGGTGGACTGCACCGTGGCATGCTGGAGGAACAATAGAGATCACTGCAGCTCTCTAATGACTTAATGAGCTGCACCTGCAACATATATGACATTCAAGGGGTATTTCTCCAAAATAAATAATAATACTAAAACATCTTCACTTGATAACGAACATTAGGTCCAATCGTTTGGATTTGGTTTGGGTTTTATTTTACCTGGAGCTGCTCTTAGCATCCGGGTCCATGCCCTGAAACGTGGTCGTGGTCGTCATTTTTTCCCTTCCTTCCTTCCTTTCTTTCTTTCTTCTAGAATTGAATTTCCTGCACGATGTCGAAAACACAACAACAACAACAAAATCCCGGCTACAAATACGCGGAAACGCTCCACCTTTCCTTCTGGTTCTCGGAGTCCCTTTCAGCCTCACAGACTCATTCTGATCGATTTCAAAGCCGACATCAGCATCTCACCCCCCCAGAAAAAAACCGCTCTCAGCGCAGGCGTTTGCGTTCCACACCTCTCTGTTCCGACTGCAGAGACGCCTTATCACCCGGTCCCTCACCTCGGATTGGTCCACACGCTTCACATCCGCGCTCTGATTGGCCGAGACGGCTCGCATCCGCGCTCTGATTGGCTGGGAGTGTGGAAGAGGAAGACGGAAGCCTCCCGAGGTGATCTAGGGACATGCAGAAAAATGCCTGGGTTTACACCCTGTCTAAGTGCACTTCATAGGGCAACCCTAAAATTCAACTCGACACACAGATAGAAGAAAAGGACAACCTCAGGAGCATAACGTGTCCTATTGCCAACAACCTCTAAACTCCCTATAAATATCCAGATCCACTCTTCCTATGTTAATGCACTATGTAGGGTAAATAATGGCATCTACACCACTACAAGTGCATTATATGATCTATTTGATGAGTGAAGCTCATTATAACCCTCGTAAACACACTATGTAGGGTACAGTACGGTCGCCCATATTTATTTATTCGTATTATCTAAGTATTTAGATATGAACAAGTGTGTATCGTGTCAAGTCAACAAGTGTGTATCATTCTCATCCCTGTGCACATGGGCCCCGTATTCTCATTTAACACTCTGCTACTTAATGGAAATAGGCCAGATGTGGTGTGTGTTTAGATGTGATGTGTTTCGATCTGTTTTTTTGTTTCTACACCACACATTATAACCAAAAGGTTACATGACCAACACAAATTATTGCATTATTGTGAAGTGGAAGGAAAATGATTCATGGTGTCAAAGGTTTTTTTTTTCAATAAAAATCTGAAAGGTGCCGGTGCATATATGAATTCAGCGTCCTTTTTCTGATACCCCTAAATAAAGCGGGGTAAATAAAATCTACTGCCTTCACCTGATTAGTAATTCGAGTCGACCTGTTTGTACTTAAATCCCAGTATAATTAGAGCTGTTCTGTGAAGGCCTCAGAGGTTTGTTAGAGAACATTTGTGAGCAAACTGCATCATGAAGACTAAAGAACACACCAGACAGTGCAGGGATAAAATTGTGGAGACGTTTAAAGCAGGGTTCGGTTATAAAAACATATCTTTGAACCTACCATGACATGACTGTCCACCTAAACTCACAGGCCGGGCAAGGAGAGCATTGATCCAGGAAGCAGCCAGAAGGCCCATGGTAAGTCTAGAGGAGCTGCAGAGATCCACAACTCAGGTGGGAGTCTATGAGCACGCCAACAATCTGCTATTATGGAAGATCGTCATGAAGAAAGCCATTGTTGACAAAAAGAATAATAAGTCCAGTTCGCAGTTTGCCACAGGTCATGTATGGGACACAGCAAACATGTAGAAGGTTTTGCGGTCATATGAGACTAAAATTGCATTTTTGGCCTACATGCAAAGTGCTATATGTGGAGGAAACCTTCCGCTTCAGCACACCATCCACACTGTGAAACATGGTGGTGGAAACATCATGCTCCGGGGATGCTTTTCTTCAGCAGGGACGGGGAAGCTGGTCAGAGTTGAAGGGAGGATGGATGGAGCTAAATACAGGGCAATCCTGGAAGAAAACCTATTAGAGGCTGCAAAGGACTTGAGACTGGTGCGGAGGTTCACCTTCTAGCAGGACAAGGACCCTAAACATACATGAAGAGATAAAATGGGATAGTTTAGGTCAAAGAAAGGTCATCCAATGGGCAAAAATTTCAGTCTTTAGATGTGGTAGAGAATTACCCAAAAAACCTGCAGCTGTAATTGCAATGAAAGTTGGGTCGACCGATTTTTATTAATAAATTATTATTATTTTTTAAGATATCATGTATGATTTTCCTTCCACTTCACAATTATGCAAGACATTGTGTTGGTCCATCACATACAGTAAAATCCCAATAAAATACATTTGTAGTTACAACATGACAAAATGTGAAAATATGAATATTTCTTTTGAGGGGGCACGGTGTCTTAGTGGTTAGCACGTCCGCCTCACACTGCCAGGGTCTTGGTTCGATTCCCGTCTCGGCCATGTGTGTGTGGAGTTTGCATGTTCTCTCCGTGCCTCAGGGGGTTTTTCTTCGGGTTCTCCGGTTTCCTCCCGGTATAAAAACATGCACGGTAGGTTGATTGGCACCTTGGAAAATTGTCCCTAGTGTGTGAATGTGTGTGTGCGATGGGTTAGAATTCCATCCAGGGTGTATCCTGCCTTAATGCCCATAGACGCCTGAGATAGGCACAGACTCCCCCGTGACCCGAGGGAAGATCGGATATAGCAGTAGAAGATGAATGAATGAATGAATGAATGAATACTTTTGCAATGCCCAGTATATAGGTTCCATTTTGCATTGCAAGTCCTACAGTTTTATGTAGGTGCATTATGTAGAGTACATTACTTACCATATCTTGCATCCTGGAAATTGCACTATTATAAATCAGTCAGCTTCACTACTTTCTATAATAACAAAATTCACAACATAAATGGAAACTATAGTGCACTATCAATCAAATAGAAAACATATTTGGACACCTGGCTTTCCCAGCCATATCAATTACTTGTTAAAATGTTATCGCAACATTGAAGGCACACATTTGTATAAAATGCTTTCGGGTGTGGC
Organism: Kryptopterus vitreolus; assembly: GCA_030449085.1. Taxonomy (NCBI): domain Eukaryota; kingdom Metazoa; phylum Chordata; class Actinopteri; order Siluriformes; family Siluridae; genus Kryptopterus; species Kryptopterus vitreolus. The sequence goes on from JACRUU010000029.1 coordinate 11,031,075, forward strand.
CAAAGAATTACATTTTCCATTCACTTACTCGGAGACCCAGACCTGTTCCAGCATGATAATGCAAACTCCATGTAGATCTGCTTTACATGTGGGAATTCTAAGACAATTAGTATTTAATGTGTAATTTGCTATATCATACTTATGACTTACTTATCACCTTTGCCAACATAGTGTGTATGATAATAACCATTAGCTCCATATTACCCTTATAAACACAAGCACACTACAGTGTGCCATCTTATAGCACCAGGTGCACTAGGTAAGATGTATAGTGCACCATTATGAAGACATCCAGACTTTTACTCACTCATTATGATGTATAATGTTATGCTGTGCAATAAGTAGCAGATGCAACTATTTCTTTACTTCATTTTATACCAGGAGGAAATCTTATTCCAGTAGTAGAGCCTTATATTTTTTTTTATAAACAACACAAACACAACCACAACTGTTTTATACAACTGTTTTATTTGGACACACAAAAAAATTCTACTTTGTCAACACTGCACATTGTAAATGTGGCTGAATAAAACCGAGAGGGTACAAAAAAAAAGAGAAGTACTACATTTATAAAAGATATAAAAAGCTGTAAAGTGAATAAAACCCAAAACTTCAGATGTGACTGTCATTCATAATGGGGAAAAAAAAATAAACAACAAGAACAAAAATAATAAAAGTACAACACCCTGATCAGCATGGTCTTAGGGTTTCTTGGTCTTTCAGGTCCACATGGGTCAGAAGAGAGGAGGGGAAAAAAAACTGTTCCATACAACAGCCTTGTAGAGAAAGAGAGAAGAGGGAAAGAAAAAAGTAAGAAATGGGGGAGAAAAAAAAACAAGAGTGAGAAATGAAACACTGTCCGTGAGGATCTGAGCAGCCGTGTTTGTGTCCGCGGTTTTGCCGTGACTGTTTCAACGTAAGCACAAACGATGGATGGAGGGAACTGATGGAGAAATGTGCTGCTGATTTACATCACGCCTCCTGTCTGCTGCTGGAACACGTCAATCGTGTCCTCGTCCTCCATTTCCAACTGCAAAAAAAATAAATAAATGAAATTTCTGTGGTGATTCCAGTGAAATCTGCCTTAACACTGATCTCTATGTTAACACTATGGTTCATAATAATGGCTGCTTCCTATTTATGGCTCCAACCCGTTTCCCTTTGTCATCGGCGAAATTCCTCACTGTAGTAACTTTGTCACCTTAATGCTTCACTTTATTACCTTACTTTCCAGTTTTTCTACATTTTAGTATTTATTGTTTAAAAAAAATTTCATTCAGGGATTAATCAATTGTCTTATCTTATTGCCTAGGTCTGTGGATATTGCTGGAAGTTCCCAATGGGATGAATTAAAAGTATCTATCAATCTCTTTTCACAAAGACGTGTGTGTGTGTGTGATGGTGGTACCTGAGCAGGTGTGTCCGTCTCGTTAATGGGCTGTCCGTCAAACCGGAAGCGGATCTGCCGCATTGTGAGACCCTGTGCAGAAACAGATCACCACATCATTATAAAAACTGGTCATTCTGTAGAGAAAAATAAACCCAGTCCACAAACATTCCCATCCCGAAACTCCTTAATACTCGCTTTCCGTTTACACACGCGACCGAGGATAAGCGTATTTATAATGTTTGGGCGTTTGCGCTCAAATATGAACGCAAGATGAACAAATATGAATCTCAATCAATGAATAAACCAACAATGGTTCGCTGGATCACAAACGTAACATTATCAGCCTTATTTGAAGACAAAAAACAAAAGTTGATGGTCTGATTAAAACAAACAAACAAATATCCATCCATCCATCCATCTGAGGACCAGAAGTAAATGATGAAAGTTTTCACCTGTCGTTCGCAGTAGGCCTTCATCAGTTTGCTGAGTGGCGTGTGCCTCTTGATTTTGAACTGCACCACCGAGCCGTCCTGTCCCGCAACCTTCAGGTTGATGTGCTCATTATTTTCAGTCTTCACACCTTCCTACAGAGAGATAGAGATCAAAACGAAGATCAGGTTTAGTGTTTACAGACTTCATTTAAAATAAAATAACACTATTTAAAGATCAAATCCCATTCCGGAGTCAAACAATATACTCTTTCAAATGTATTTAAAGCAAATAACAAATATTAATTTCAAATAGCTTTAGCAAATATGAAATATATACAGAAAACAACAGAGCAGAAGCATCCATACAACTCATACATTAAATTTTAATTTACTACAGAAACTCAAGTTTATTATTATTATTACTATAAGTTCTTGTTATTACGATTATATTATTATTATTGAATCTTGTAAACACATTAAAAGCGTCTGAAACACACAAAAATGACTCCTCACAAAAAATTATTTAAATAATAATAACAATAACAATAATAAAAACTCCGATATAAATTCTATTTAGAAAATTCAGCTACCGGCTAATCAATTACCTCAGGTTAGCGGTTAGCATTAGCCCTAGGGAAAAAAAACAACACTTCTGCTTCACTCAGTACACAAAGTGCGTTTAATTATTAAAACTCGATATGCATTTCGGCTTTTCGAATTAAATACAATTTTAACGTTCTTTAAAAAAAAAGACTAAAATGTTTCAAGCACTTTGCTTAAGTAAATCTGCTTTATACGGTGTCTGGATACATAAGCTAGCATGAATGCTAACCGGCCCGTTATCCACTTAGGCACTGTTAAATGGTTATTATTTCACCACACGTTTGTCCACATTCGTTGGATAAAATAGAAACCTGTGAGAAAAGCGAGGCTCCAATAACTATAACAATCAGTTAAATATTCCCAACAGTAATATCGTGTACGTTTGCGTGTGTTTTCATTTTTTATTTCACCTCACCTTGGGTTTCTCGTCCGCCATTGCTGTTGTGTCTCTGCGCCTCTCGTTCTCGCAGCAAACTTCTTTTCCCGCCTATATTCCAATAAAGCGCGCCGTCCCTGCGCTACGATTGGCTGACAGTTACCCCGCCTCCTAAAAACCGATTGGCCGAGATCGCATATTCCGCCAACAGATTATGCGCTTGACCAATAGCAAACGGACAAAAAGCGGGACTTCTCGGAAAACGGGTAGGAGAGAAAAAAACAATGCTTCTCAAAACCTAGCGCGGAAAGTAGAAGGAAATGACGTCACTGTTGTAATAACATGCTAGTAGGTAGTAATATTTTACTTATATAGAATTCTAGTATCGTTTGTGTATAAAAAGTTTTTTATTTATTTTAATCTACATAAAAGCCATAATTAAATATAAAACAATCGATTGTGCCGCACATGTTTTTCCACTTAATTTGTTTTAAAAATATAAGTAAAATACTATAAGTAAAATATTGTACATAGATATGAACAAAACATATAATTCATGTAATTTAATTCAACAATTGATTATTATTAAATCTGTTAAATCAATGCAATAAAAGATTTTATTTTATCTATAGCAAGTGTAACACTGAATAGTGAAAGCGGTGGTGGCAGCACCATGCTTTGGGGGTGTTCTTCATCCCCAGAATCTGTTCTTCGTGTCATAGTTGAAAAAAAAAATGTATAGAGCGACATAGAGCAGGAATTTGCTTCAGTGTGAAATCAAAATATAGTACAGAGGCCCCGTTAAAGTCCAGACTGAATCCCTGGGGGACTATTTGGAGAGCGCAGGATGAAGAATGTGACGGGGAAATCTGCCAGGATGTGTTAGATTGAATCCCAAATACACCACGCACAGCTTTTACTGCAACAACCACTGAAACCTACAACATATTTCACTGGAGGGAGGAGAAGCGGCATGCTTAAGTGACGTAAATGCTACTGAATGCTATTTGTTTATTTTGTATTTAATCCCCACAATCTCAATCTCTCTCTCTCTCTCTCTCTCTCTCTCTCTCTCTCTCTCTCTCTCTCTCTCTGTTTCTGGGAATTAAACCATTTCATTGAACCTGTCTGTCAGGTCGGGACAGAGCTCTGAACCAACACTAATATAAATTCTTTGGATATTTATGTTGTTTGTACTGCATATTCTTATAAATCAAGCATCTGTGAGCAGTACGGTTTAGTGCTGAGGAAGAGAACTTTGTTATAAATGTTGTTATAAATGCAATATTTATAATTCTAATAATAATTATAATATCTGAGACGTTTCCTGTTACAGTGATGATGATGATGATGATGATGATGATGATGACGTTTCCTGTTACAGTGATGATGATGATGATGATGATGATGATGATGAGTCTCCATCGAATATGTTGTTTGCAAAGAATATGTTGGCAAAGTAGCGGGGCACGGTGGCGTAGTGGTTAGCACGTTCGCCTCACACCGCCAGGATCCGGGTTCGATTCCCGTCTCGGGAATGTGTGTGGAGTTTGCATGTTCTCCCCGTGCCTCAAGGGGTTTTTCCCCGGGTTCTCCGGTTTCCCCCGGTCCAAAAACATGCACGGTAGGTTGATTGTCACCTTGGAAAATTGTCCCTAGTGTATGAATGTGTGCGTGAATGTGTGTGTGTGTGCCCTGCGATGGGTTGGCATTCCATGTCCATCCAGGGTGTATCCTGCCTTAATGCCCATAGACGCCTGAGATAGGCAGGCACAGACTCCCCGTAGGCATCTAGGATCCCCGATCCGGGAAGATCGGATAAAGCGGTAGAAGATGAATGAATGAATGAATGAATGAATGTTGGCAAAGTAATGGAGAGTGTGATAGAAGTGAAGAATAGAGGACACGAAGGAGGAAAAGAGGAAGGTCATTGAGGGGGTTTATGGATGTCTTGAGGGAACACATGCAGATGTAGAAGACAGGGTGGTATAAAGACGGATGATCCGCTCTGGCGACCCCTAACGTGAGCAGCTGGAATTGCAAGAGGTAGAGGAGTTCTTATAAAAATGAGTGCGAGAAAAAATAATGCGGTATCTATCTATTAATTATTTATTTACTCTGCATTTTTTACATTTCATTTAAAAAAAGATATATATTCTATGAGTGTTTCATGAGGAATCTGAATTTAATCAAAACAACGAATCATTCTAAATCAATGCAAACACACACAAACAGACGTTCTTACACCCTTTCATTTTAAAATCAATGCCACTAAAGCGTACATACCCCCTGTGAGAAAATCTTTGTTTTCTTGCCAATAATAATAAAAACAAACAAACAGAAAGAAGATTAAAAAAAAAATAAGGACAAATCTTTCATAACCTAGAGGCATAAGTGTTCACACCCTTTCATAATTGGCTTTTTTGGGGCATGGCTTTGTTCAGAATGGACCAATCGCATTCAGTCAAATATTGCGTAGTAACGACCAGTAAAATGACACTGGTGACCCCCAAATAAAGCTCAGCAGATTCTGTACTGTTTTATTCTTGTGTACATCTTAAAGCACGTAAAATTGCAAAGCAGGGATGAGCCTGGTTAGTACCTGGATGGGAAACCATCTGGGAATGGTAGGGTGTTGCTGTTAGTGAGGCCAGCAGGGGGCGCATACCTTGTGGTCTGTGTGGGTCCTAACACCCCAGTATAGTAAAGGAGACACTATAATGTCTATAAAACTGTGGTCCTAACTCTCTGTGGTCATTAAAAATCCCATGAATGTCTTTTGAAAAAGAGTAGCGGTGCATCCTCGGCATCCCGGCCAAATTCGCCCATTGGCCTCTGACCATCACGGCCTCCTAACCGTCCCCATATCTACTGATTGGTTTCATCATTCTGTCTCCTCTCCACCAGTAAGCTGGTGTGTGGTGGGCTTTCTGGTGCACTATGGCTACCATCGCATCATCCAGGTGGATGAGGAGATCCCCCTCTCCTAATATAAAGCACTTTGAGTGTCTTGAAAAGCGCTATATAAATGTATCATGGTGGACTTTAACAACCATCAGCAACACAGAGAACAGGACACCCCGCTAGCATATATAACAGCACGAGTAAAATGTACCTAGGAGGTTTCTGAAGGAGCTGGAACAGGAACATATAAACAATAGGGCGAGATGTCTCTAGACAGCTGTTTGTCACAAAAAAAACATTCTTGATGAAATAATTTCAATCCATGTGTCAAAAGTTTCTGATCAACAGATTAAATAAAGCCATTAATCCAAAAGCAATAAATTCGTGATCTCTTTAGTGAAGCACGGTGATGTTAGCATTGCGCTCTGGGGCATCTCTTTCCCCTGAGCTATGGCTTTCTATTCCTTCATGTGGCGTTCCTTTAGTCATAACTAACCGGTTATTAAGATGAAGCATTTTTTACAAGCCAAAACACACAGAACCAACCCAGGACCAGGTGAAGGTTTGTGATCGACTAGACCAAAGCCCAGGATAAACCTGTGAGAAGAAGGTGCTCATAATGTCATGTTGATTTGGCCCGGAAGAAAGTGGATAAAATCACAGTATCTGGATTTTACACTACAGAAAGCCGAAACGTTCCCTCAGAAAGGCATCAGATTAGGGGCGTATTTACTTGATGGAGGTCACAATTACACAACAAGGAAGGAAAAAGTTCTGACATGATTCATGTTGTTTTTATTGTCCTCATCATACACCACTTTTTAAAAATATATCCATTGTATGTTTTAGGAAAAGGAAGAACAAACAAAGAAGCGTTTATGTAACATTCCTGTATTATATCATCACCTGAGTCACTAGACCTGATTATTAATTGTTCCTCCCATCGGTTTACGTAAATATACTGAGAGACAAAAGTGAAAGATTAAAATTCATTTTTAACAGGGCTTATTTAAATTCTAAATATCTGTTTTACCGATGCGCATTACACAATGCTCTATGCTGTGTTTCGTTTCGCTAATAATTAGTATCCATTTTTGTCCATGAACATGTTGATGAGAGTATTATATACTAAATTGAATAATCCCGAGTCAACTCATGACAAGCATGCGATTAATTGCGATTATATGTTTTAATCAAATGACATCCTTAAATTCTAATACAATTTTATATTTCATTGACTCTTTGGTTTATATGTTCTTTATAGGTTCGTAAACATTTTCGTTGTTGTTCTCAATGCTTTGCCAATACAAAAGGTATTTTCCGACATGCCGATAAAGCCATCGATCTGAATAGAACTGACATGAAATGAGAAGGAAACAGCGCCCTCTGCCGCCTGCTGGTGATTTACACGAAAAAAGTCCATTCATTTTGTTCGTTTTTAACGTGCTTGTATATACACACCTATAAATACACACACACACACACACACACACACACACACACACACACACACACACACATATATATGTCTGGGTAGTGTGATCAATATTACAGTTAAAACGCAGTAGTTATTATAAACATTAGCTATATTCATTCATTCATTCATCTTCTACCGCTTTATCCAATCTTCCCTCGGGTCACGGGGAGCCTGTGCCTATCTCAGGCGTCTATGGGCATTAAGGCAGGATATCCATTCATTAAAAATCCCATGAATGTCTTTTGAAAAAGAGTAGCGGTGCATCCTCGGCATCCCGGCCCTGGATGGAATGCCAACCCATCGCAGGGCACACACACACACATTCACACACACATTCATACACTAGGGACAATTTTCCAAGGTGCCAATCAACCTATCATGCATGACCGGGGGGAAACCGGAGAACCCGGAGAAAAACCCCCTGAGGCACGGGGAGAACATGCAAACTCTACACACACATGACCGAGACGGGAATCGAACCCAGATCCTGGCGGTGTGAGGCGAACGTGCTAACCACTACGCCACCGTGCCCCATTAGCTATATCATAAACATTAAAAATATTACTATACTTGCTGTACTGCTATTGGCTCTTGTAAACCGAATGATTTAATAGCCAATCAAATGTCAGGGAATGTTCGTTCTATTGGTGGAACATGGACTTTACTATACATAATCAAATCTGTACATTGACAATGTAGTGAGACTTTACTATGATGGTGTTTTAGTGCATAATTATAATACATTTGACTTTATTCTAGTAAACTTTAAAAAGGATTTTGAGATACACTTGGAAGGAAACTCTGGGATGTAAACAGGACTGTGTTTATTTATAAACTATACAAATGTACAAAACGGTCATTAAAAACACTTTTATCAAATAAAACAGCAGTTTCAGGATAGAGTGAAAGGATCAGGTGTGAGTCAGTGTGAAGTGTGAGGTTTCAGTGTGTGTGACAGTGATGGTGTGAGTGTGTGTCGTGATAGTTGAAGTGTGTGTGTGAGTGAGTGTGTGTGTGTGAGTGTGTGTGTGTGTGTGATGTGTCAGTGTGACAGTGATGAGTGTGAGGTTGTGTGTGACAGTGTGAGTGTGTGTGTGAGTGCTGGTGAGTGATCAGTGTGATCAGTGTGACTGTGTGATGTGTGAGTGTGTGTGTGTGTGTGAGTGAGTGATCAGTGTGACAGTGTGATAAGTGTGTGTGTGTGTGTGTGTGTGTGTGAGTGCTGGTGAGTGATGTGTGACAGTGTGTGTGTGAGTGTGTGTGTGTGTGTGTGTGAGTGCGTGAGTGGTGTGTGTGAGTGTGCTGGTGGTGATCAGTGTGACAGTGATGAGTGTGAGTGTGTGTGTGAGTGCTGGTGGTGGTGATCATGATGAGTGTGAGTGTGACAGTGTGATGAGTGTGTGTGTGTGAGTGCTGGTGGTGTGTGTGACAGTGAGGAGTGTGATGTGTGAGTGCGAGTGTGGTCAGGTGACAGTGTGAAGTTATGAGTGTGAGTGTGAGTGTGTGTGTGTGTGTGTGAGTGCTGGTGGTGAGTGTGTGTGATCAGTGTGACAGTGTGAGTGATGAGTGTGAGTGTGTGTGTGTGAGTGTGGTGTGTGTGTGAGTGCTGGTGTGTGTGTGTGTGATGTGTGTGTGTGTGTGTGTGAGTGCTGGTGGTGATCAGTGTGACGGTGATGAGTGTGTGTGAGTGCTGGTGGTGATCAGTGTGACAGTGGTAGTGAGTGATCGTGTGAAAGGAAGTGATGTGTGGTGTGTGTGTGTGTGTGTGTGTGTTGTGTGTGTGTGTGTGTGTGTGGTGCGTGTGAGTGCGTGATGAGTGATGTGTGGCTGGCGGTGATCAGTGTGACAGTGATGTGTGTGTGTGTGTGTGTGTGTGTGTGTGTGTGTGTGTGTGTGTGTGTGAGTGTGTGCTGGTGGTGATCAGTGTGAAGGTGATGATTGTGAGTGTGTGTGTGTGTGTGTGTGTGTGAGTGAGTGAGTGCTGGTGGTGATCCGTGTGATGGTGATGAGTGTGAGTGTGTTCTAGTGGTGATCAGTGTGATGGTGATGAGTGTGTTTGTGTGTGCGTGCTGGTGGTGATCAGTGTGACAGTGATAAGTGTGTGTGTGTGTGTGTGTGTGTGAGTGCTGGTGTTGATCAGTGTGACGGTGATGAGAGTATGTGTGTGTGCGTGTGTGTGAGTGCTGGTGTGGATCAGTATGACAGTGATGAGTGTGTGTGTGAGTGTGTGTGTGTGTGTGAGTGCTGGTGGTGATCATTGCATCACAGTATAAACCAATAATTACTTTACGGGAATCTATTGGGGCCCTTGCGCAAGGCTCTTAACCGGTTCGACTGCTCGGGACTGTTATTTATCAGGCATTCCTAGTGCCTGGTCCCAATTCCGGATTAACAGGGAGGGCTGCGTTAGGAAGGGCATCCCGCGTCATCCGCTGTGGCGCCCCCTACTGGGAGAAGCTGAAAGAGGAAATACACATTTCACGGAAATCCTTCAGTTATGTGCAAAAAAAAAACCTGTCCATTTCCAGGATTCGCACGGGAACAAGAACACATGTGATTACTGGCTTCATCTCTAAACCTGAACTACGGTGTTCATAACTAAACACACGCACACCAAAACCAGCATCTCCACCCGGCAAGATCAACCCTTGAAGCTCCTATTCATGCCTATCCCTGAAGCTAGTCGGCGTTCCGAGGCGCGCTCCTCGTGTTTCCTCACTCCACCACCTCGCTGTAGTAGTAGCGCTGAGCGTTCTTGCTCAGGTTCCAGCCGGCGGCGCGGTACTCCAGCAGCTCCAGCAGCAGCAGGCGGCTCATGGAGCTCAGATCGTTCTGCAGGAGGAAGCCGTCCCTCAGGAGGAAGAAAAGCTCGTCCATGCGCCCCGAGTTCGACTTCTCCAGCTGCTCACCCACACGGTGTAACTGCAGAGCCAAGCAGTCCACCTATACACACACACACACACACACACACACACACACACACACACACACACACACACATGTTTATCAAATGGAATAGGGACATATGAATGTGTAGATCATTTCCACGAGGGACAAACAGACAGACGGAGGGATTAATAGATGGATAGTGGAATGGGTGGGTGGATGAATGGATGGATGAACCCGATGGAAGGATGAATGAACGAATGGATGAATGGATATTTAATAAAAAGTAACAACACAGGAAGTGAGCCATAATTATATGCTGGATTAAAAGAAGAGGAAGTAGTGATATTAGTGTGTGTGTGTGTGTGTGGGGTGGGGGGGGGGGGGGCGGGGGGGGTCCTCACCTCTACTTCATTAACGAGTGAATCAGGCTGAGCCAATCGGAACAAACAATCATACACCGGCTCCACCAGAGCAGCCATAGGACTGTTATTCACCTGTGCACGCACACACACACACACACACACACACACACACACACACACACACACACACACACACACACACACATTCATCATCATCTGTTATGTAGCGGATTAAACGCCAGTGCAGGAGCGACTCACACCCTCACACACACCTTGAGTCTGTCGAAGACGTTGCAGAGCAGCGAGACGACACACACCCACTCGTGCAGGGATCTCCGGCGCGTCTCCTCACGCCTCGTATACTCCTGCTGCAGCCGAGTCAGCATGCTCCTCCTGAACACACTCGTACAGGTCTGCCTCGCCTCCACCTGTTATCCTTCATCATAACCACCACCAACATCCATCATCATCATCATCAACACCAGGTTATCCTCCATCATAACCACCACCAACTCCATCATCACCATACCATGTCATCATCACATCATCAGTTCATCATCATCATCATCAACACCACCACCACACCACCACCATCATCATCATCATCATGTCCATCATCAACACCAGATTATCCTTCATCAAACCACCACCCAACACCATCCTCATCATCATCATCATCACACATCATCATCCATCATCATCACCATCATCACCACCACCACCACATCATCATCATCATCCTCATGTCCATCATCAACACCAGGTTATCCTTCATCATAACCACCACCAACACCATCATCATCATTCATCCTCATGTCCATCATCAACACCAGGTTATCCTTCATCATAACCACCACCAACACCATCATCATCATCATCATCATCATGTCCATCATCAACACCAGTTATTCCATCAGATTATCCTTCATCATAACCACCACCATAACCACCACCATCATCATCATCATCATCATCATCATCATCCTTCATCAACACCATCATCATCCCATCATAACCACCACCATCATCATCATCATCATCCTCATGTCCATCATCAACACCAGGTTATCCTTCATTATAACCACCACCAACACATCATCATCATCATCATCATCATCAACAACCAGATTATCCTTCATCATAACCACCACCACCACATCATCATCATCATCATCATCATTATCATGTCCATCATCAACATCAACACCAGGTTATCCTTCATCATAACCACCACCAACATCATCATCATCATCATGTCCATCATCAAACACCAGAGGTTATCCTTCATCATAACCACCACCAACATCATCATCATCATTATCATGTCCATCATCAACACCAGGTTATCCTTCATCATAACCACCACCAACACACACATCATCATCATCATCATCCTCATGTCCATCATCACACACCAGGTCATCATTATCCTTCACCACATCATAACCACCACCAACACACATCATCATCATCATCATCAACCCATCATAACATCCCATCATGGCCATCAACATCATCATCATCATCATCATCATGTCCATCATCAACACCAGATTATCCTTCATCATAACCACCACCAACACATCATCATCATCATCATCATAAACACCCATCATCATTCCATCATCAACACCAGGATTATCCTTCATTCATAACCACCACCAACACCACCATCATCATCATCATCATCATCATCATCTTCATCATCCTCATGTCCATCATCAACACCAGGTTATCCTTCATCATAACCACCACCAACATCATCATCATAATTATCATGTCCATCATCAACGCCACAGGTTATCCTTCATCATAACCACCACCAACATCATCATCATATCATGTCATCATCAACACCAGGTCCATCATCAACACCAGGTTATCCTTCATCATAACCACCACCAACATCATCATCATCATGTCCATCATCAACACCAGGTTATCCTTCATCATAACCACCACCAACATCATCATCATAATTATCATGTCCATCATCAACACCAGGTTATCCTTCATCATAACCACCACCAACACCATCATCATCATGTCCATCAACGACACGTTATCCTTCATCATAACCACCACCATCATCATCCATCCTCATGTCCATCAACACCAGATTATCCTTCATCATAACTCACCACCAACACCACCTTCATCATCATCATCATCATGTCCATCATCAACACCAGGTTATCCTTCATCATAACCACCACCAACATCATCATCATCATCATGTCCATCATCAACACCCAGGTTTATCCTTCATCATAACCACCCACCACCACACCATCATCATCATGCATCAATAAACCACCAACACACCACATGTATCCTTCATCATAACCACCACCCACCCATCATCATCCATCATCACCACCACCATGTTATCCTTCATCATAACCACCACCACACATCATCATCATCATCATCATGTCCATCATCACCACCATGTTATCTTTCATCATAACCACCACCAACACAACCTTCATCATCATCATCATCATCACCATCATCATGTTATCCTTCATCATTCTTTATCCTTCATCATAACCACCACCAACATCATCATCATCATGTCCATCATCACCACCATGTTATCTTTTATCATAACCACCACCAACACCACCAACACCAACACTATCATCAAAATCATTATCATGTCCATCATCAACACCAAGTTATCCTTCATCATAACCACCACCAACACCATCATCATTCTCATCATATATAACTTCACCATTTCCAAGTCCATCATCATCACTTATCCTTCATCATAAACACCACCAAAATCATCCTCATCCTCATCATTATTATTAATAATACTTTTACCTGCACTAAGGTACAACAGATGTGTCCTGCATCTCTGCATAGGGACAAGTCCTTCAAAGCCTGCTCCATTATTAAATCACACAACTTCATCAAGTCCACTGTGCTGGGGTCTGTCATGACACACACACACACACACACACACACACACACACACACACACACACACACACACACACACACACACACAAAGATAGACACATACTTAAAGATAGATTTTAGGAACAAATCATCACACAAACTCATCCTCGAGTCTTCATTAGGTGCGAGATGTTACCTGACTGGTAGTTACTCAGGTCGGGCTGTTGCTATTGATTATTTTAGTCATCGACTGGATTATTTAATCGATTAATCAGATAAGAGATCATGTTTCTTTATTAGAGCGATACTAAATGAGAAAATTCTGTGAATGCTGAAATTACACACACGTATATCTGAGAAAACCATTGAATGTATTTAAATGCCACATTACATCAAAGTACAAATACAGTGTGTTCAAAAAGACCCTCCGTGTTGAGTAAGTCATGGGAAACTACTTGTTTAATTAAACTCTTTATTATTCTCACTCGAGGGGGCACGGTGGCTTAGTGGTTAGCACGTTCGCCTCACACCGCCAGGGTCCAGGTTCGATTCCCGTCTTGGCCATGTGTGTGTGGAGTTTGCACGTTCTCCCCGTGCCTCAGGGGTTTTTTCTCCGGGTTCTCTGGTTTCCTCCTAGTCCAAAAACATGCACGGTAGGTTGATTGGCACCTTGGAAAATTGTCCCTAGTGTATGAATGTGTGTGTGTGTGTGTGTGTGTGTGTGTCCTGCGATGGGTTGGCATTCCATCCAGGGTGTATCCTGCCTTAATGCCCATAGACGCCTGAGATAGGCACAGGCTCCCCGTGACCCGAGGGAAGATCGGATATAGCGGTAGAAGATGAATGAATGAATGAATGAATTATTCTCACTCACGTATTTATATTATTAAATATTGCACGGTATAATAATGTGGTATTTCTGTCTCCAGAAAAGCTGCTGGACATTTCCCACAAACTATATCCGTGTATTTATCACCTCCTGCTCTACACGCTGTATATAAGTGATCAGTGTCGGGGAGTAACTAGTTACATGTAACGGCGTTACGTCATTTAATTAGAAAATAAAAGTAACAGTAATCCGTTACAAGTTACAGCGAAAAAAAAACATGTCATTAAATTGCAGTTTCTTATTAAAATGTTGAAAAATGTATCCCACTCTTTCCGTAATCAAAAAGGAATCAAATGTAATCAGTGACGTCACTTTTATAAAGTAGTTGAAAAGTTACACTACTACATTTTGAACAATGTCATTTGTAATCTGTAACCTATTACATTTCAAAAGAAATATTGTAAAAAAAAAATAGCTCGCGGTTTGGAGGACACGTAACCCGCAGATTATTATTTTTTAATATATAATTTTTAATGATCGCAGAATGAAAGACGTCTTTACCCCTGCCGATGTTGCTTTTTATGTAATTTTTCATGACTACACAGCAGCACATGTGAGAGTCACCCCTTGTTGTCTGTGATTATTTACATCACACACACACGCACACCACAGACCCATTATATATATATAGTGAACCCCTTGTTGTCTGTATTTATTTACAATCTCACACACACACACACACACACACACACACACACACACACACACATTATTTATATATATATATATATATATAGTTTGTTTTGGCTTTCATGCAGATTAGTATAATTGCGCAATTACAGCCTCCAAAGTGATCTATGGTACAGATAGGACATCAAGTGGCCTTAAAATCTAACTTTCCTTACTGTGCCTTTTCTTCTTATACATGGAAAGTAAATTATTTATCTCCTCGCCATTTTTTGCTAATCCCAAAAAACGACCCATAATGGTCCACGGGAAGCGCAGTGCTCCGCGATTAATTAAATGGACTAAACGAATCATTCATTCATATTCTACCGCTTTATCTGATCTTCCCTCGGGTCACAGGCGTCTATGGACATTAAGGTGCCAATCAACCTACCGAGAACCCGGAGAAAACCCCCTGAGACTCGGGGAGAACATGCAAACTCCACACACATGGCCAAGACGGGAATCGAACAAGGACCCTGGCGGTGTGAGGCGAACGTGCCAACTAAACGAATCGTCGAGGCAAATGAATGTGCCGAGGTGTAATAGAATTACTCGAGTTAATGGAATAATCGTTACAGCCTTATACTCAGGTGTAAATATGATGTTGTTTGACCGTATCAGCTGTTATTTAGATGTTCATCTAATGTAACTCAGCTGTGACATTGATTTTACTGAGCCGTACGTAAGTCACGTGTTCCTCCAGCTGTTCCTCCAGCTGTTCCTCAGGTACCTGTCAGTGCTGTTTTCAGCATCTGCTGCGCTTCTGGGTTTAAAGCCTGAATCTTCCATTCTTCTAACTGCTCCATCCTGACAAGCCGATCCCGATTCCCTTTAACACACACACACACACACACACACACACACACACACACAAACACACACACAGCGATGTAAACAGGTCAGCTGCACTAGTTATCCCCCAGGTGTATTACAGGTAAACGCCTGGTCCTAGTCTCTTATGATGATCCCATGATGATGAAATATCTGAACCAGGTTCCACTGAAACCTTACCGATGACGTAATAACCGGTAATAATCGGTAATAACCCGTTGACCAAATCGCTTCCACAACGACTCGTGCGCCCAGAGGACCCCTAGGTAAGGACAGGTATCCTCAGCGATCGCCTGACTGCATCGCCTTACGGCGCATTAGATTTACTTATATATGTGTATATAAACATGTATATCTTGATTATGTATATAATTAAAACCCCGCAAATAATTTCACAACACAGACACCGTTATATAAAGCGCACAGAGAGCGCCGCTTGGATCTGCGCACGCGCATCGCCTATCATCGCATATTCATTAGAAAGCATAATGAATGAATAAAATAAAGAAATATATGATAAACATTCCGAATCAATATTTTTGTATGAAATATTCTTTTTTACAATTATTATTCATGTTTTATAAAAGGGACAAACTTACAATGATATGAAACAAAGTTTTCAATTCTATTAAAATTGCATTCTTTTATAAGGCCTCTGTAAATAAAAATAAATAATAATAATAATAATAATAAATAATACCACGAGAAAAGCCGCTGTAACTACTGCACTATCATATACTATCTAGTTTATTGTACAAAAGTACAATTAGTAATATTCTATAATTATTCAAACATATTTAATAGATTTAAATAACGTCATTAATATTTAAATCAATTCAATCTGTTTCATTGAAGAAATCACACGTGCAATTATAAAGATGAGCAGCAGGCGGCGTTGAGAGCAGTGTTTCCCATTTTAAACATGGAAATTATCCCTAATTAATGAGTGTAAAGGTACATTAATGTTGGGTAAAATATCTATAATTATGGCAAACATGAAATGAAGGATACCGACAACATCTTTACATTTTATACAGAAACGCACACACCAACGGTTCGTTTTGTTTTATTGTGAACTCTTTCTTTACAATTATTTTCCTTCTCTTTTTTTCGTTGTATAGCGTTTTAATACTGCTGCTCTACTAGACGACAGTGCAAAAAATCCCTTCTGTGTTTCAGCTATAAATATTTTTTACTTTGATACAAAAAAAAACTAAACTACTAAACCCTCGAGTCAGACACTACCTTCAAGATCATCAGTCAGGATTTGTACAGTAAACATTATGACATCATTGGCCTCGTGACATCATCATAATTTTTTTTTTCCAGACAGAGATGAAAACATCACAACGCGTCAGAGAAGTGATTAGTCATGGCGGGAATGGCGTTTTTTTCTCCCGGAGAAGGAGGTGTGTGTATAGGTTTGGTATTAGGTAACGAGTTGTGATTGATTAATCATAATAATAATAATAATAATAATAATTATGAGTGGGCGTGGCCTAACTCACCTGTTCAATGGCAGTGACATCATCTGGAAGGAAGATGGAGATAATGACGCATGCTGATGAGACGTTCATTATGTTATTAGTGATTATACAGGACACACACACGCACACACACGCGCGCACACACACACACACGCACACACACACACGCACAGTTCAGAGACGCGAGAAGGATCGCTGCCCCGTTGTCGTGCTTTTTTCCCCCGCCGCTCATAATACTTTTTATGGTTTACACATATTTAGAATGCAATGAATCACAAAGCAGCAGTTTCCTTTCCAGCCAATCAGCTTCAAGAATCGTTCCATCCAGCAGAAGCTCTAATCTTAGGCCTCCTCCGTTTCCATGGCGATCAAGCAGGACGTCCTCCAGCTCTGTTCCTGCTCCGACTGTTTCCCTGTGAGTGTGTTTGTTTTTTTTTGTGTTTTTTAAAATGATTATCGTTGTTGTTTTGTTTTTGTTTTTTTTTGTATTACATGTGCTGCGTGACAGGAGTGACGTAATTCCGAGGAAACATTCCGGTCTGCCCGTGACACGCCCCTTTCCACCAGTTGGGGTCGGAGTTGTCCAGAACCTGCACCAGATCCCCGCGCCGGAACCCGAGCTCGCCGTCCTCCTGAGGATCGAAGTCGAACAGAGCCTGCACATAGGACGCGTGCTGGAACACACACACAATCATACACACACGAAAAGGATCAGAAAGGTATATACTCTTTCTACTTGTTGGAAAAATCGATAAACGCTGATATGGGATGCACTGCTATCTAGTGGCGGGTTCACGTCACTTCACAGCTAACATAATCGCATGCATTGTGGGAGATGAAGTTTATTGTCATTCAAGACAATCATACACCTCTTGCGGGCCAAATAAAATAATGTGGGTTGCCATATTCGGCCTTGGGTTTGACACATGTGCCCTAAATAGTGCACATATACAGCGCAGTGTTCTAATCATCTCCCTAGAGGTGGGCAAACTACGGCCCCCGGGCCACATCCGGCCCCTTGGTCCTTTTAATCCGGCCCGCCGAAGATTGGAACCGAATTGTCCAAGTCAAATCATAATTATGACTGCATTCATTTCACCTTACCCTGTAATACCTGACATTCCACCAGGTGGCGCATTAGGATACATCGAGGATACATAATGCCTTTCATATGTAGTGTATGTGCATTCAATGTATTCAAATGTTAAAAGTCAATGTGGCCCCTGAGTCAAAAAGTTTTCCCACCCCTGCCCTAGACTGAAGAACACTAATTCCTATACTGCCAAAAGTTTGCGGACACCTGCTCATAAGGATGGTGCTTTTTGAGCATCACATTCCATATTTAATGCTCATTTATTTGCCACCAGGGTGTTAGCAAAGACAGCTAGTAATGTCTTCCACTCCAACCCATGTCGAGCAGAGATCTTCTTGTTCACATATGGAAAGGGTCGGGTGTACCAATACTTTTGGCAACACCGTGTACAGTCATGTGAAGATGTCATTGGTCGTGGCCAAGCGCACCTGGGGCACCTGTTCGATGTCGCGCAGGAAGATGGGCTGGTTTCGGGAGACGGAGGTGGAGCGGTGATAATCCACCAGGGAGTTCAGGGAGTTGAACTTCACCACCCACAGGAAGTACTTCCCTGCGCCGTCCCTCAGAACCTTAAAGTGCTGCACGTCGTTCCCAAACCTGAGGAATAGAAGGGAGTGGAAAAGAAAGAGGGAAGGAGGGAGAGAGAATTGAAATTATAAACAAAAATATTATATCTATTCCATTTTAATGTTATCACACAATAAAAAGAAAAAAACATTTTTTTATTTAAAAACATAACAAAATGATGAATACAAAACATAATTAAACAGAATAGAGAAAGAAATGATTAAAAATAGTAAAATATATAAAACTACTACTTTGGGGAAGAAATGCTAAACGGAAATGCTTGTCATTTTTTTTTATATATATATATATATATATATATATATATATATATATATATATATATATATATATATATATATATATATATATATATATATATACACACATACCGTAAATTCTGGACTATAAAGCGCACCTGCATATAAGCCGCATCCGCTCTATTTAAAAAAAAAAAAAACCAAAAAAATAAATAAGCCGCACCTGCATACAAGCCGCATCCGCTTTTGAATTGTAAATGTACATGTATGTACTTAAATAGATCCTTTCCTAACCTGTATTTTAACACGGTGTAACGGTGGACGCTGCACAGAGACGCGGAGATCCGGAATTCATACAAAACAGGATTTATTAGAATAAAGAACTCATACGGAGCGGCCAGACAGGCTAGGGAGCCTTGCGCTAGTTTTGATTCTAATTCCGGTTAGAGCCCCTAGCGGTCGGGAAAAAATCTGCAGAATAGCCGCACCTTATTATTAGCCGCATGGTTCAAAACCTAGGAAAAAAGTAGCGGCTTATAGTCCAGAATTTACGGTGTATATATGTATGTCATTTTTATTTTTATATAAATAAACAGTTTTTTTTAATTAACATTTGTGATCATTAACTTTTGGTTCACATTTTAAAAACAATTTAAAATGAAAAGTCTGCATAGTTAAATAATATATAAAATAAAAATGTATATTTTTTTCGAATAGAATAAATCAAAGTAATGCAATATACCTTTTTATTACCCTGCTTTAAAAAAAGATAAGGTTCTTCATTTTATTAGTGAAATTTCATAAATATTTACATATAACAATTTATTTTTAGTTTAAACAGTTCTACTTTGTTTCAACAGACAGCAAACATAAGGTGTTTATTAATAACCAAATAGAAATGTCCACTATGAAATTTCTGTTTTTCTTTAAATGTATTCATTTCCCATAGTATTGATTTGGTAAAAATCGTAAAAGTGAAAATAATGGTACTCTACACTACACAATACTAGTACGAAAACGTGCACTGTTACACCCATAAATATTACATAAAATTTCGAATGAGTAAACAGGACAAAAGAAGATTAGAGCTGGGAGAAAAATAGAGTAGGTACTTGACGGAGAGAGAGAAATCCCCCGGGGCGCTCTCACTCTCTCGGATGAGAAAAGCTCCGTCGTGTCTCTGTTTATTCAACATCTCTTCCGCCTTCACCCTCGGCATCTTCCCATAAAACCACCTGCATGTGTGTGTGTGAGAGAGAGAGAATGTGTGTGTAAAGTCTTAAACACCACACAAGAGGTTATAACGACACATAGTGATGTGATTGAGGAACTCACGGGTGTGGCTTCATCTCAATGTAGTTTTTGGGAATAAACCCTTCTTTCCCGTACAGCTCCGCTTTATACCAGTTCTGATCACACTCCTCATTTAACACCTGAATCACAAAAAAAGTGTACAGTAAGAGTGTATACATTGAGTGTGCTGTAGGTGCACAGTGAAAGTTGTTCAATGTGTGTGTGTGTGTGCACAGTGAGTTGGCATGAGTTGACTCCCACATTAATTCCAATGTACCATAAATGAATAGTTTTCATGTTTCTAATACTCTAACTAACTAACACATGAGATATATATATATATATATATATATATATATATATATATATATATATATATATATATATATATGCGCACACAAAAAACACACACACACACACGATTTGACCTTGGGTTTGACAGGCCAGCTTCCGTAATTCTCCGCCTCAGCAACTCAAACAAACTGGTTGGCGCTGGGGGATAGACATGATGGGAGCAGCCTCAAAAACACGGGCAAAAAATAGGTAAAAATAGCGAACACATTTTCACACTGTATACAAAATTGACAATCGAATTTAGTGTTAAAAAAAAAACGGAGATTCAATTTATATGACATATATATATATATATATATATATATATATATATATATATATATATATATTTATTTTTTTTTTTTTTTTTATATGACATATCGCCCAGCTCTAATATACACACATACACACACACACACAGTGAATGTGTGTGCGTTTGTGTGTGCATTAAAAGTGTTCACTGTGTGGGAGTGTACATTGTGTGTGTGTGTGTGTGTGTGTTCACTGTGTGGGAGTGTACATTGTGTGTGTGTGTGTGTGTGTGTGTGTGTGTGTGTTCACTGTGTGTGGGAGTGTACATTGTATTGTGTGTGTATGTGTGTGTGTGTGTGTGTGTGTGTGTGTGTGTACAGAAGGTTTGGGATACAGTGATGCTTGTTTTAGAGACATCAGAGAGAACTACCTCAATTAACATAATCCCTTTTTCTGTGTGTGTGTGTGTGTGTGTTTGAGATTTATGCAAACATTGACCCAGTTTCTGTACAAAACACACAAAACCAACCAGCTGCAAGCTTTTTCCTTTTCCTCTGAATAAAGAGAAAAAAGATCTCCCTCCCTTCCTTTTCATATACCTTCAGTATCTCTCCACGTTTGAAGCTCAGCTCGTCGTCTGCAGTTGCGTTAAAGTCGTACTTGGAGATGGCCTCCATGACAGAGGCTCAGCGTGGCGTTCCGGACGTGTTGATGGCGTGACGGACGAGCGAATATTCCACTTCGGGAGCTGCTGTTAGAAATATAATAATAATAATAATAAATAAATAAAACAGGACGAGAACTTCTACCTGACTCCTGATCAGTGGATTGTTTTATTTCCCTGGTGGAGAGGTTTAGTGTTTACAAGGTTTACGCAGGTCTGTTTTGCTGTTCTTTCTCACAATTATGATTACAGGCAACCATACAGAGCAAGGCATCGTTTATTATAATATCAATAACAAAATCTCAATTGTTAAAACTATGTACTATTATATGTTATCTGTAATAATATAGAAAATGTAAATTCAGAAAAAACTATACTGACAAAAGAACTAGTCAAATGATGCTCTTCCTGCCTTTAGAGTGATACAGATGTGCAGAAGCATACGGGACATTTATAAAGCTTTAAAATAAATTGTGTTGAGTTGTGCAGGAACTGTGTAGAGATGTATACAATTGTACAGTGAAATGTAGAGGTGTGTAGAGCTGTATAGATATGTGTAGAGACGTGTGTAGAGATGTATAGAATTATATAGAGATGTGTAGAAATTAGAGCTGGGCGATATGTATAAAAAATAATAATAATAATGTAAATTTGCTTTTTTTTTTTTCTTCTTTAACTTTTTATGCCTAACCAACTTAAAACACAACAACAACATGACTAGCGTAACACTCTGTTTATCTGTAATTTAAGGGGATGGTTAAGTGATCGGTATGGTGTAAATAAATGTAAAACATAATTTTTAAATATCTTTGTGGACATTTTATAATGAAATATGCAAACAAATATTGTGAATTAAACAATAAATATTTATTAAACCGACTCATTTTTTAATTAACATTCGGACATCAAATGGGGACAACCCTTGTTTTATTGTTTTATACACACACACACACACACACACACACACATGAATGAATGAAAGGATATGACTACACTGAGGTCAGTCGTTTAGATAAAAACATGCCTTCTCAAGCAGCTCCGCTGCTTTTTAACATTTTAATGTTCATTGTGGACAATAGCTCCTTCTGACAACATATTTGCGGTTTTATGAGCTTTAGCTTCGTTTACCTTTATGAACTCTGGCTTTTAGATGGTGTGTATGGGAACCGTGTCCTTAACGATATGTAACAGCCACTGCATCTGTAATTCATTCATTCATTCATCTTCTACCGCTTTATCCGATCTTCCCTCGGGTCACGTGGAGTCTGTGCCTTTCTCAGGCGTCTATGGGCATTAAGGCAGGATACACCCTGGATGAAATGCCAACCCATCACAGGACACACACACACACAAACACACACACATTCATACACTAGGGATAATTTTCCAAGGTGCCAATCAACCTACCGTGCATGTTTTTGGCCCGGGGGGAAACCGGAGAACATGCAAACTCCACACACACATGGCCGAGAAGGTAATCGAACTAAGACCCTGGCGGTGTGAGGCGAACGTGCTAACCACTAATCCCCCATGCCTGCATCTGTAATGTCTTGCCTTTTTTCCCGTCTGAAATGTTATGAAATGTTTTTTGCACATGGACGGCAGACTGTTGGCTTGTTTTCCCTATTTTAACCTTGATAATTCTTCCAATGAAGCTCGGTGTCTTTGTCATAAATGCTGGAATAAATTAGTGGTGCTTCATCGACCTTCTGAAACAGACTTTTTCCAAATCCTGAATTTTACAAGTTTGTTTTAACATCTGACCCTCTCAAATCCAAACCTTGGTGGAAATGTTACTACGGTACTTTTCTTTGGCACAAGGTCATCCTGACGTGTCTCCGTGATGTTAGACACTATTTCTACATTACAATTGTTCATAGAATGCTCTCGCATCCGAGCGGGTCATCGGACGTGCTTTTAATGATTCTGTTCAATAGTTCAGCGACAATGTAACTGATTGGATTCAATTTGATTAAAAATTGTAATACCTCAAATTAAGAAAAATAAAATTGTCTGAAACGTACATTTGAATAAAAATAAAATAAAATAAAATAATAATAATCACCCAGTCCTATTAGAAATGTGGAGATGAGGAAAGATCTAGAGAGATGTGTAGAGATGCGTGTAGTGACAAGTAGAGGTGTGTAAAGGTGTCTTAAAATGTAGAGATGTGTAGATATATATACATGTGTATAGTGATGTGAAGAGACGTGTAGATGTGTAGATTTGTGATGTGTGTATATAGAGATTTGTAAAATTGTATGTATAGAGATGTATAGAGGAGTATAGAGGAGTATAGTGCTGTGTAGAAGGTATAGATGTGTATAGTCCTATTTAGAGATGTACAGAGATGTGTAA
The DNA here is from genome assembly GCA_030449085.1 of Kryptopterus vitreolus. NCBI lineage: Eukaryota > Metazoa > Chordata > Actinopteri > Siluriformes > Siluridae > Kryptopterus > Kryptopterus vitreolus. The sequence goes on from JACRUU010000029.1 coordinate 11,055,110, forward strand.
AAATGTAGAGATGTATAGAGAAGTAGAGAAATATAGAGGTGTATAGTGCTTGTTTGTGTAGAGAGTATGTGTAGATATGGTGAGATGTGTAAAGTGATGTGTAGATGTTAGAAATATAGAGGTGTATAGTGCTGTGTAGAGATGTATAGATGTGTAAAGTGATGTGTAGAGATGTATAGATGTGTAATAGTGATGTGTAGAGATGTAGATAGGTAGAGATGTGTATAGTGATGTGTAGAGATGTAGATATGTGTATAGTGATGTGTAGAGATGTAGAGATGTGTATAGTGATGTGTAGAGATGTAGAGATGTGTATAGTGATGTGTAGAGATGTAGAGATGTGTAAAGTGATGTGTAGAGGTTTATAGATGTGTATAGTGATGTGTAGAGATGTAGAGATGTGTATAGTGATGTGTAGAGATGTAGAGATGTAGAGATGTGTATAGTGATGTGTAGAGATGTAGAGATGTGTATAGTGATGTGTAGAGATGTAGAGAGGTAGAGATGTGTATAGTGATGTGTAGAGATGTAGAGATGTGTATAGTGATGTGTAGAGATGTAGATAGAGATGTGTATAGTGATGTGTAGAGATGTAGAGATGTGTATAGTGATGTGTAGAGATGTAGAGATGTGTATAGTGATGTGTAGAGATGTAGAGATGTGTATAGTGATGTGTAGAGATGTAGAGATGTGTATAGTGATGTGTAGAGATGTAGATATGTGTATAGTGATGTGTAGAGATGTAGATATGTGTATAGTGATGTGTAGAGATGTAGATATGTGTATAGTGATGTGTAGAGATGTAGATATGTGTATAGTGATGTGTAGAGATGTAGATAGATGTGTATAGTGATGTGTAGAGATGTAGAGATGTGTATAGTGATGTGTAGAGATGTAGAGATGTGTATAGTGATGTGTAGAGATGTAGAGATGTGTATAGTGATGTGTAGAGATGTAGAGGTAGAGATGTGTATAGTGATGTGTAGAGATGTAGAGATGTGTATAGTGATGTGTAGAGATGTAGATATGTGTATAGTGATGTGTAGAGATGTAGAGATGTGTAATAGTGATGTGTAGAGATGTAGAGATGTGTATAGTGATGTGTAGAGATGTAGAGATGTGTATAGTGATGTGTAGAGATGTAGAGATGTGTAAAGTGATGTGTAGAGATGTAGAGATGTGTAAAGTGATGTGTAGAGATGTATAGATGTGTAAAGTGATGTGTAGAGATGTATAGATGTGTAAAGTGATGTGTAGAGATGTATAGATGTGTAAAGTGATGTGTAGAGATGTATAGATGTGTAAAGTGATGTGTAGAGATGTATAGATGTGTATAGTGATGTGTAGAGAGGTAGTATGTGTATAGTGATGTGTAGAGAGGTAGAGATGTGTATAGTGATGTGTAGAGATGTAGAGATGTGTATAGTGATGTGTAGAGATGTAGAGATGTGTAAAGTGATGTGTAGAGGTGTAGAGATGTATAGATGTGTAGAGAGTATAGATGTATAAGGGAGATAGAGGTGTATAGTGATGTGAAGAGATGTATAGAGGTGTATAGTGATGTGTAGTGATGTCTAGAGATGTATAGCTGTGTAAAGAGATATGTAGAGATGTATAGATTTATATAGCTGTGTATAGTGATGTGTAGAAATGTATAGCTGTATTATGGATGTGTAGTGATGTATAGATATATAGAGGTGTATAGTGATGTGTAGAGATGTATAGATGTGTATATTGATGTGTAGAGATGTATAGTGATGTATAGATATGTTAAGGGATGTATAGATATGTATAGTGATGTATAGAGGTGTATAGAGAAGTGTAGAGATGTTTAGAGGTGTATAGTGATGTGTAGAGATGTATAGATGTGTATAGTGGTGAGTAGAGATGTATAGATGTGTATAGTGGTGTGTAGATATGTGTACAGGAGTATAGAGATGTATAGTGGTGTGTTTAGGTGTATATAGAGGCGTATAGAAATGTGTAGAGATGTATAGTGGTGTATAGTGTTGTGTTTAGGTGTATAGAGGTGCATTGTGATGTGTAGATATATATAGAGATGTATAGTGATGTACAGAGATATATAGAGATTTATAGAGATATATGTACAAGAGTATAGAGGTGTATAGAGATGTGGAGATGTATAGATGTGTATAGTGGTGTGTAGAGATGTATAGATTTATATAGATGTGTATAGTGATGTGTAGAGATGTATAGCTGTATAGATGTATAGAGATGTATAGTGATGTATAGATATGTTAAGGGCTATATAGATATGTATAGTGATGTGTATAGGTATAGAGATATGTATGTATAGAGAGGTGTAGAGGTGTAGAGGTGTATAGTGTTAGGTGGTATAGAGGTATAGTTAGAGGTACAGAGTATAGAGATGTATAGAGATGTATAGTATATAGGTGTATAGAGATAGGTCAGGAGTATAGAGTATAGAGATGTATGTGTAGAGATGTATAGTGGTGTGTTTAGGTGTATATAGAGGTGTATAGAGATGTACAGAGATATATAGAGGTGTATAGAGATATATGTACAGGAGTATAGAGATGTATAGTAATGTGTTTAGGTGTATACAGGTGTGTAGAGATGTATAGTGTTGTGTTTAGGTGTATATAGATGTGTAGAGATGTATAGTGTTGTGTTTAGGTGTATACAGGAGAATAGAGATATAGGTGTATAGAGATGTATAGAGATGTATAGAGGTTTATAGAGATATATGTACAGGAGTATAGAGATGTATAGTGGTGTGTTTAGGTGTATATAGAGGTGTATAGAGATATATAGGGATGTATAGATGTTTATAGAGATATATGTACAGGAGTATAGAGATGTATAGTGTTTTGTGTTATAGTGTGTATATAGAGGTGTATAGAGATATACAGAGATGTATAGAGGTTTATAGAGATATGTGTACAGGAGTATAGAGATGTATAGTGGTGTGTTTAGGTGTATATAGAGGTGTATAGAGGTGTAGAGATGTAGGATATATAGAGGTATATAGAGATATATGTACAGGAGTATAGAGATGTATAGTGTTAGGTGTTTAGGTGTATAGATATAGAGGTGTATAGAGATATATGTACAGGAGTATAGAGATGTATAGTGGTGTGTTTGTGTTATAGGTGTATAGAGATGTATAGAGTTTAGGTTTTTATAGAGATATAGATGTACAGAGATGTGTAGAGATGTATAGTGTTGTGTATAGGTGAGAGATGTATAGAGGTTATAGAGATATATGTACAGGAGAGAATAGAGATGTATAGTGGTGTGTTTAGGTGTATATAGAGGTGTATAGAGATGTACAGAGATGTATAGAGGTTTATAGAGATATGTGTACAGGAGTATAGAGATGTATAGATATGGTGTGTTTAGGTGTATATATAGAGATGTGTATAGAGATGTATAGTAGTGGTGTGTTTAGGTGTATATAGAGGTGTATAGAGATGTATAGAGAGTATATATAGAGGTTTATAGAGATATATGTACAGGAGTATAGAGATGTATAGTGTTGTGTTTAGGTGTATAGTATAGATGTGTAGAGATGTAGAGATGTAGTGTGTGTTAGGTGAGTATATAGGTTTATAGAGATATACAGTAGTATATAGAGATATATGTACAGGAGAATAGAGATGTATAGTGGTGTGTTTAGGTTATATAGAGGTGTATAGAGATGTATAGAGATGTATAGAGGTTTATAGAGATATAGACATAGAGAGTATAGGTATATTGTTAGTATAGAGATGTATAGTGTGTGTGTTTAGGTGTATATAGAGGTGTATAGAGATGTACAGTATATAGATGTATAGATGTTTATAGAGATATATGTACAGGAGTATAGAGATGTATAGTGGTGTGTTTTAGGTGTATATAGAGGTGTATAGAGATGTAGAGATGTAGAGGTTTATAGAGATATGTGTACAGGAGTATAGAGATGTATACAGAGTGTAGAGGTTTAGGTGTATGTCATAGAGGTGTATAGAGGTGTATATATGTATACAGAGATGTATAGAGGTTTATAGAGATATGTGTACAGGAGTATAGAGATGTATAGTGTTGTGTTTAGGTGTATATAGAGGTGTATAGAGATGTATAGAGAGGTTTATAGAGATAGTGGTGTGTTTATGTACGTGTAGAGATGTATAGTGTTGTGTTTAGGTGTATAGAGATGTATAGTGGTGTGTTTAGGTTATATAGAGGTGTATAGAGATGTATAGAGATGTATAGAGAGGTTTATAGAGATATATGTACAGGAGAATAGAGATGTATAGTGGTGTGTTTAGGTTATATAGTTAGGTGTATATAGAGATGTATAGAGATGTATAGAGAGGTTTATAGAGATATGTGTACAGGAGAATAGAGATGTATAGTGGTGTGTTTAGTATAGAGTATAGAGTATATGTATAGTGTTAGAGATGTTTAGGTGTATATAGATGTATAGAGAGTATAGAGGTTTATAGAGATATATGTACAGGAGTATAGAGATGTATAGTGGTGTGTTTAGGTGTATATAGAGGTGTATAGAGATGTATAGAGGTTTATAGAGATATAGAGATATATGTACAGGAGTATAGAGATGTATAGTGGTGTGTTTAGGTGTATATAGAGGTGTATGAGATAGTATAGTATAGAGATGTATAGGTGAGGTTTATAGAGATATGTGTACAGGAGTATAGAGATGTATATATGTGTGTGTATAGTGTAGAGATTAGAGGTGTATAGAGTTTATAGGTGTATATAGAGAGTATAGTGATGTACAGAGATAGAGGATGTATAGAGAGGTTTATAGAGATATATGTACAGGAGTATAGAGATGTATAGTGGTGTGTTTAGGTGTATATAGAGGTGTATAGAGATGTATAGAGAGGTTTATAGAGATATGTGTACAGGAGTATAGAGGTGTATAGTGGTGTGTTTAGGTGTATATAGAGGTGTATAGAGTGTACAGGATAGAGATGTATAGAGAGGTGTTAGATTTATAGAGATATGTGTACAGGAGTATAGAGATACAGGAGTATAGTGTTGTGTTTAGGTGTATATAGAGTGTGTATAGAGATGTACAGAGATTTATATAGAGGATGTATAGAGAGTCTAGATGTATAGTGGTTGTTTGTGTACAGGATATAGAGTGTATAGTGGTTGTTGTAGAGGTGTATAGAGGTGTATAGAGATGTATAGAGAGGTTTATAGAGATATGTGTACAGGAGTATAGAGATGTATAGTGGTGTGTTTATGTGTATATAGAGGTGTATAGAGATGTACAGAGATAGAGATGTATAGTATAGAGGTTTATAGAGATATATGTACAGGAGTATAGAGATGTATAGTGGTGTGTTTAGGTGTATATAGAGGTGTATAGAGATGTATAGAGATAGTTCAGAGATGTATAGAGGTTTATAGTAGAGGTTTATAGAGATATATGTACAGGAGTATAGAGATGTATAGTGGTGTGTTTAGGTGTATATAGAGGTGTATAGAGATGTATAGTTTATAGGATGTATAGAGATGTATATGTGTTATAGTGTATAGATATATGTACAGATTTATAGAGGTGTGTATAGAGATGTGATGTGTAGAGATGTATAGTGTTGTGTTTAGGTGTATATAGAGGTGTATAGAGATGTACTACCGGTGTATATAGGTGTATAGAGGTTTATAGAGATATGTGTACAGGAGTATAGATATGTGTATACAGAGATGTATAGTGGTTTGATATGTCTATAGGTGTATATAGGACATAGAGATGTATAGTGGTGTGTGTAGAGGTGTTTAGGGTATATATAGAGTGTGTATAGAGATGTATAGAGATGTATAGAGAGAGGTTTATAGAGATATATGTACAGGAGTATAGAGATGTATAGTGTTGTGTTTAGGTGTAGGTGTATAGAGGATGTGTATAGAGATGTATAGAGGTTTATAGAGATATATGTACAGGAGTATAGAGATGTATAGTGGTGTGTTTAGGTGTATATAGAGGTGTATAGAGATGTATAGAGGTTTATAGAGATATATAGGAGAGTATAGAGTGTGTATAGTGGTGTGTTATAGGTGTATATAGAGGTGTATAGAGATGTATAGAGATGTATAGAGGTTTATAGAGATATATGTACAGGAGTATAGAGATGTATAGTAGAGATGTGTTTAGGTATATGTTATAGAGGTGTTTATATATAGTGTTGTAGGTGTTTATATAGAGATATAGAGGTGTATAGAGATGTACAGGAGTTAGAGTTTAGGTGTATATAGAGGTGTATAGAGATGTATAGAGGTTTATAGAGATATATGTACAGGAGTATAGAGATGTATAGTGGTTGTGTTTAGGTGTATATAGAGGTGTATAGAGATGTATAGAGAGGTTTATAGAGATATGTGTACAGGAGTATAGAGATGTATAGTGGTGTGTTTAGGTGTATATAGAGGTGTATAGAGATGTACAGAGATGTATAGAGGTTTATAGAGATATGTGTACAGGAGTATAGAGATGTATAGTGTAGTGTTGTGTTTGTGTTTAGGTGTACAGAGATATAGTTTAGGTGTATAGAGGTGTATAGAGATGTACAGAGATATATAGAGATAGAGATATAGAGGTATAGTATAGAGGTGTATAGAGATATATGTACAGGAGTATAGAGATGTATAGTGGTGTGTTTAGGTGTATATAGAGGTGTATAAAGATGTATAGAGGTGTATAGAGGTGTATAGAGATGTATAGAGAGGTTTATAGAGATATGTGTACAGGAGTATAGAGATGTATAGTGTTGTGTTTAGGTGTATATAGAGGTGTATAGAGATGTATAGAGAGGTTTATAGAGATATATGTACAGGAGTATAGAGATGTATAGTGGTGTGTTTAGGTGTATATAGAGGTGTATAGAGATGTATAGAGATGTATAGAGTTTATAGGTTTATAGAGATAGTGGTATATGTGTTTAGGAGTATATACGTGTATAGAGATGTATAGTGTTGTGTTTAGGTGTATATAGAGTGTAGAGATATAGGTGTATATGTATAGGTGTATAGATAGAGATGTATAGAGATGTATAGAGGTTTATAGAGATATATGTACAGGAGTATATAGATGTATAAACACGTGTAAAAAGGTAGAAGAATGAAAATAAACACGGTTTTGTTCTTCAGCAGTGAAAAGGGAAAAAAAAAAAACACTCACCCCGAAATCAGGAGGCTGTGAAAAGAAACAGCTGTTTGTCGTCTCTTCCTGAAGACGCAACCCCTGACTAAGACAAACAGCGAATAATGAACACTTCCGGTAAAATCTTTATTTATCTATATGTTATTTTTGTTGTTGTTTTTCTATTGTGCTCGCAAGCAGCACGAGCTCCTTCTCCGTCTCCGGACCTGTCAGTACCCGATGGCCTCAGTGCGCATGCGTGCCCCCCGTGCGCCTGCGCGGAGAGTGTCGCCACGGTGCCAGTGCGCATGCGGGATTCCATTGAACAGCTGCGTGAGACTGCAGCACATGTTTATAATAAACACATCTAATGTTTATTCCGCTCTTTCTGCTGTTTTATTTCACCTCCACTTCTCAAGTCTTATTGTTCTCATCTATTTTCATTTATTTAACGCCCCATTCGGAAAACAGTCATAAGAAGAGTTTTGAGGGGGGGGAAATTGAATGCACAGGTCATTTTAAAATATGATTTATTGATAGGAAGGTATTTTCTGGAATTAGACATGTAGAAGTTTATTACAGAAGTTAAATAGAAGCCATAATTAGTAAATGATTTACATAAGAGAGAAGCTGCAGTGTAACAAATCTCCTGCTGAGTGAGAGTTTATTACAGAATATTTTCAGTTGCACAGACTGGAATGAAATATCAACATGTATATATATATATATTTTTTTTTACAAATAGCAAAACTGACAATACAACTATCTACAATTTAAAAATGTAAGAATTAAAGATAATTTTTCTTTTTTCTGGAAGTGATGTTTGTGTAAACTGAAATTTAAAGCAAAAAAAGGACAAAATAGGGGAAAAGCATACTTCTTAGATGATGATAGATGAAAAGAAATATTAAAAAGTGAAACTAATATCTAACTGGAATTAAATTACACAAAACTTGTATAAAATTCTAACAGTCAGATTTATGTTCTTTTACGGCTGTGTGTTCTAGTCAGGGTAGAATATTCTTTGATTTTGTTATAAGTTATAAATTTCGTACCAAAAAAAAGGCATGTGAAATATTTTCTTGTTTCATTTGAATCAAAGCTGGTGATTATTGAGATGTTTACTGATCATCGTTTGCTTGTGAAAGCTGGTGCGCACTAAAGGCAAATAAAAACGATCATTTATTTGATAATATATTTTACTGTGCATGAACTCTAAGGAGAATATGTGATGGAGCTTTGTTTCTATTACTGATCGGTCAGTGGTTTGTTCAGAACAACATTGCCGGCACAGAACTGTGTGCTTTAGGTGCAGTGTGGGTGTGGTGTTTGTGTAGTGTGGGTGTGGTTTATGTGCAATGTGGGCGTGGTTTGTGTGTAATGGGCGTGGTTTATGTCGTGCGAGAGTGATTTATGTGCAGTGTGGGTGTGGTGTTTGTGTAGTGTGGGTGTGGTTTATGTGCAATACGGGCGTGGTCTGTGTGACGTGGGCGTGGTTTATGTTGTGTGAGCGTGGTTTATGCGCAGTGTGGGTGTGGTGTTTGTGTAGTGTGGGTGTGGTTTATGTGCAATACGGGCGTGGTCTGTGTGACGTGGTTGTGGTTTATGTTGTGAGAGCGTGGTTTATGCGCAGTGTGGCTGTGGTGTTTGTGTAGTGTGTGTGTGGTTTATGTGCAATGTGGGCGTGGTCTGTGCTATGTGGGCGTGGTTTATGTGTGTGTGTGAGCGTGGTTTATGTGTGTGTGAGCGTGGTTTGTGCGCAGTGTGGGTGTGGTGTTTGTGTAATGTGGGTGTGGTTTATGTGCAATGTGGTGGTCATTGGTGGTCTGTGCGACATGGGCGTGGTTTGTGTTGTGTGGGCGTGGTTTATGCGCAGTGTGGGTGTGGTGTTTGTGTCGTGTGGGCGTGGTTTATGCGCAATGTGGGTTGTGGTGTTTGTGTAGTGTGGGTGTGGTTTATGCACAGTTTGGAAATTTCCATATGAGCACAGCTCCGTCTGTGCTGGTGCTGATGATGAATCTGTTGTTGGGACACAAACGTACGCTGCTGATGCTGCCGCTGTGGCCGACGCCCACGTGTGTGACATCACCGTTGACATAACGCCACACCTTCACCAGCCTGTCGTCGCCACCTGGAGGAGACATCAAACGTACGAGTTCAAAATATTTATTCATTAAAACATTAAATACGTTGTTATTTCTGTGTTAAAGCTGTTAATAACGTGTGTGTGACGTGACATTCTTTCTCTCTCTCTCTTACCGGTGATGAAGTTTCCTCCATCAGCGCTGATGTCCATGCCGTTAATGGCCCCCGACTCTGAGGCCTCCAGCTCTCTAATGGCCGCTCCATCATACACCTCCCAGTAGCCAATCTGACACAAAGGTCAAAGATGAGAGGTTAACACAAGGACAGGAGCCTTTCAGATTCCATTTCCATCCTGTTCTGTTATATCCTTTTTACCCACTTGTCCTTTCTCGCTCTCACACACACACACACACACACACACACACACACACACACACATTCAGGGTGGTACCTTCCGGTCCGTTCCACTAGCAATTATCTGATATTCCTCAGGATGATAGCAGACGGTTTGAAACAGTGTGTTGGCCAAAACCATCTGATTCCTCACAAAGCGTCTGGAGAGAGACAGACAGAAAAGTACAGACAGTGCAATGAATTGAAAGACTTGCAGACTGAGACACAGACAAGCAGACAGACAGAAATGGGTAAACAAAAAGAAGGACAGACAGGTAGAAAACAATCAGAAAGATAGACAGATCAACTAAAAGACAGTGATATGTCAGAGAGAGACAGACAGAGAGGGGTGAGACAGTCTGTTCAGACAGACAGAGATAGATTAGACAGTTAGCCAGAGAGACAGACAGTGAGGTGAGACAGTCAGGTTGGACAGACAGACAGAGGGGTGATACAGGCTGACAGAGATAGGTGAGACAGTCTGTTCAGACAAACAGACAGAGAGGTGTCTCACTTATCTTTGTCTGTCTGACCTCTCTGTCTGTCTGTCTGTTTCACCTATCTTTCAGACAGACAGATAGGTGTCTGTCTGACCTATCTATCTGTCTTACCTATCTGTCTTCAGACTGTCAGACAGACAGATAGGTGAGACGGATAGATAGGCCAGACAGACAGACAGACAGGTCAGACAGACTGACAAAGAGGTGAAATCGACTGACAGAGAGATGAGACAGATAGATAGGTCAGACAGACAGGTGAGACAGATATATAGGTCAGACAGACAGAGAGGTGAGACAGATAGATAGGTCAGACAGACAGACAGAGAGGTGAGACAGATAGATAGGTCAGACAGACAGATAGGTCAGACAGATAGATCAGACAGACAGACATTCAGAGAGGTGAGATAGACAGAGATAGGTGAGACATTCAGGCCAGACAGACAGAAGATAGAGAGATAGAGAGTTCAGACAGACATACAGACAGAAAGGTTAAACAGACAGACAGATAGACCAGACAGACAGACAGATCAGACATACAGACAGAGAGGAGAAACAGACAGACAGATAGATAAGACAGACAGACATAGAGGTCAGACAGACAGGGAGGTCAAACAGGCAGACAGAGAGGTCAGACAGACAGACAGAGAGGTCAGACAGACAGATAGATCAGACATACAGACAGAGAGGTCAAACAGACAGACAGATAGAACCGACAGACAGACAGACAGAGAGGTCAGACAGACAGATAGATCAGACATACAGACAGAGAGGTCAGGTCAGACAGACAGACAAACAGACAGACAGATAGAACCGACAGACAGACAGACAGAGATACAGACAGACAGACAGACTGAGAGGTCAGACAGACAACACAGACAGACAGATAGACAGACAGACAGATAGATCAGACAGACAGACAGAGAGGTCAGTCAGACAGACAGAGAGGTCAGACAGGCAGATAGGTCAGACAGACAGACAGACAGACAGACAGTGCAGTGAGACAGTAGTCTTTGGGAACTCTGTATGGTTTGTGTAACTCACACCAGGTCCCAGATGATACAGGCTCCATCTGAACCCGCCGTCACACACTCCTTATCATTACTCTTAATCTTCACATCGTTGACCGAAGCTCTGTGCTCCTTCATGCTGGCGGCGAGTCTGTGCGTGTCCTCCAGGATCTCCCACACTCGCACCTTCACAACCAGCGACAACACAACAACACAACGTGACTAAACCTCCCACAGATCCACAGTGTCTGTGTAGTCCTTAATAAGAGTGCAATGAACCCCACCCTTCCTTCTCCTCCTCCACTAACGAGGCGTGCGCCGTCGCTGGTGCACGTCAACGCCGTCACGCCCATGTTGTGAGCGTTGGGGATCATCAGCATCAGCCGGCCGCTCTGGGGTGCAAACAGGCGGATTTTCCCATCGTTCCATGCTTCACCGTGACAACAGGACAGAACATTCACATTTACTGGCAATGCTAAAAAAAAAACAGAAAAAAGTGCCCCTGCTGGCAGCAGTGTGTAGTGCAGGTGTGATAAGTGAGGTGTGTTTAGGGGAGGCGTTCCTCACCGCTGAAGATGCTCCGACCGTCGCGCGTGATGCCGACAACTTTACACGTCATGTTCGGGACTCGGATCCGCAGGAGCTCTTTACTGGATACTGTGTGCCAGACGCGGATATCATCCTGAGAACAAGTGGCGAAGAGCTCCGAGGATCCTCTGAGAGAGACAAAGAGGGAGATGAAACAGCAGTTGTACACCTCTAGTGGTGAGGGTGAGAACTGCAGGTGAATCTCAGACTTACATTGCAAAGGCTGCGTCCCAAACCGCACTGCTGTGGCTGGTGGCAAAGAGTTCAGGGGTGAAGTCCGTGTAGCCGAACCTGTAGATCTGAGACGAGTCAGTACCCACAAACACCTGCTGCCCTTCACCGCGCAGGGCCACGGACGTGACTCCGCCCTCCAACATCACACTCCTGCAAACAGAGATAATGATATCAATTATATACACATCAATACATAATAATGCAAATATCTGTCTCACAATCTGTCTCACTCTCTGTCTCTCTTACAATGTCCCTGTCTCACTCTCCGATTTTCTTAATCCCTCACTCTCACAGTATAACTGTCTCACTCTCTAACTATCTACAGTATCCCAACTCACCCTCAAATGTTACAGTATAACTGTCTCACTCTCTAACTATCTAACTGTTTCACAATCTTACAATATAACTGTCTCACTCTCTCAGTGTCTAACTGTTTAACCATCTCACAGCATAACTGTCTCACTCTCTAACTATCTTACAGTATAACTGTCTCACTCTCTAACTATCTTACAGTATAACTGTCCCACTCTCTAACTATCATATATTATTCATGTATAACCATTTCATTCTCTAAATATCTTACAGTATAACCGTCTCACTCTCTAAGTATCATATATTATCCATGCCTCACCATCCAACTGTCTCACTCCATCTGTCTCACTATTTAACCACCTTACAGTATAACTGTCTCATTCTCTAAATATCTTACAGTATAACTGTCTCACTCATTCTCACTGTTTCAATTTCTAAACTGTCTACTCTCTCTTACAGTATCCCAACTATATGTCTCACTGTCTCACTCATTAACTGTCTAACTCTCTAAATATCTTCAGTATAACTGTCTCACTCATTAACTGTCTCACTATTTAATCTTACAGTATAACTGTCTCACTCTCTAACTATCATACAGTATCCCAACTCACCCTCCAACTGTCTCACTATTTAACCATCTTACAGTATAACTGTCTAACTCTCTAAATATCTTACAGTATAACTGTCTCACTCATTAACTGTCTCACTATTTAGCCATCTTACAGTATAACTGTATCACTCTCTAAGTATCATATATTATTCATGCCTCACCCTAACACTGTCTCACTCTCCAACTGTCTCACTATTTAACCACCTTACAGTATAACTGTCTCACTCTCCATATATCTTACAGTATAACTGTCTCACTCTTTAACTATCTAACAGTACCCTACCTTACACTATAACTGTCTCACTATCTAAACGCTACACCTGTATTGCTCACCAATTTTCTCACTCTTTAACTGTATCACTCTCTAACTATCTTATATTATTCATGCCTCAGTATCCAACTGTCTCACTCTCACCCTGTCTTACTATTTAACATCTTACAGTATAACTGTCTCAATCTCTAAATATTTTATGATATAACTGTCTCACTCTCTAACTATCATACAATATCCCTAACTCAACCTCCAACTGTCTCACCCTCCAACTGTCTCACTCTACAACTGTCTCACTCACCACTTTTATCACCCTATAACTGTCTCACTCTTTAAGTATCTTACACAATAACTGTCTCACTCTCAAATTTGAAATCTCAGCCTATCACGGTCTCAATCTACAAATTCCTCACTTGATCGTTTTGAAGTCAGTGCTGGAGCAAATCCTGAATGTCCCGTCTCCCGATCCCACCAACAAATTTCCTGTCTTCAGCATCTTCAGAACATTTACACCCTACAACACACACACACACACACACACACAGAATTTAGGATAAAAACAATCATAAACATTGATCCGTTGCAGTGAGTGGGTTTCACGTTGACGTTCACACTTACTTTGTTGAATTTGTGCTTGTTTGGGCCGCAGCTGTTCAGGAGGCATCTCGCCATGTTCACCTTGAGGATGTCGCCGCTGGTGGTTCCGCAGTACAGAAAGGCGTCGTCCTCGGTGACCTGTATGTGACATTTTATCAGAAAGAAGGTGGTGATGAGTTCTCGAGAACAGCAGCTCGGACAGTCAACTCTCGAACTCAAATGTTTGTTTCCATCACAGTGACTCATTCATAATGATTACAAAAGGATAAAAAAAATAGGGGAACACGAACAAAAAACATTACATGTATTCATATGAATAATTAAAATATATCATTAGTACTGTAGTAGTAGTAGTAGTAGTAATAATAATAATAATAATAATAATAATAATAATGGGGCACTATGGTGGCTTAGTGGTTAACATGTTCGCCTCACACTGCCAGGGTCCGGATTTGATTCCCGTCACAGCCATGTGTGTGTGGAGTTTGCATGTTCTCCCCGTGCCTCAGGGTTTTTTTCTCCGGGTTCTCCGGTTTCCTCCCGGTCCAAAAACATGTACGGTAGGTTGATTGGCATCTTGAAAAATTGTCCCTAGTGTATGAATGTGTGTGTAAATGTGTGTGTGTGTGCCCTGCGATGGGTTGGCATTCCATCCAGGGTGTATCCTGCCTTAATGCCCATGGACGCCTGAGATAGGCACAGACTCCCTGTGACCCGAGGGAAGATCGGATATAGCGGTAGAAGATGAATGAATGAATGAATGAATGAATGAATGAATGAATAATAATAATAATATAATAATAAATAATACTATATTAATAATAATATCATATAATAGTAACAATATAATAATAATAATAACAATAATAATAATAGTCATAAAACTCTCACCTCTATGAACTTAATAACCCTCTTTAACTTCCCTATTTGACAGTCGGTGGGGCAGATCTTCTTGTTGACGAGGTCGAGCTCCCACACACGGAGCGAACCACTGCGGAGGCAAAACGGGCGGTGGGGGTATGGGGGGGTTTTGTTTAATGTTAATATACTAAATGCTATTGCAGATAACCAGTAATGTATATATATAATACATTTAGACATCAGTAAGAATTAAGACCACACCCCTGTCTGAGTCATTGATGTATTTGTGTGTCAGTGTATTAGTGAGAGTCTGTGTGTGTGTGTGTGTGTGTGTGTGTGTGTGTGTGTGTGTGTGTGTGTGTGTGTGTGTGTGTGTGTGTGTGTGTGTGTGTGTTGTGTGTTGTGTGTGTGTGTGTGTGTAGATATGTCTTACTCTCCGGCTGAGATGAAGACGTCGTCTCTGAGGTTGCAGTAGCTGATGGTGAGACAGTGACCCACACTGTTAGCCGATGCCATGCTCCTGCAGATCGCTTCCTTCTCCTCTAAACTCCACATTACGATACTGCACACACACACACACACACACACACACACACACACACACACACACACACACAAACATCAGGTATTCTATACTGTAATACACACATACACACACATCAAGTATTCTATACTGTAATATACACATACACACACACACACACACATGTCCATAAGTAGAATTGTGTCCCACATTATATACATCACTTCCAGAGCACTCATTGCTCTTTAACCTTTTCCAGATGGACAGAGTCAAGATGAAGGTGTACCTGCCATCGTCTTGTCCTCCCAGAGACACCAGGTATTTCTCATTCGGAGAGAACGCAACTGCTTCCACTTTGGCTTTGTGGAGAACGAACCGAGCGTAGATGTCTCTCTTAGCAAAATCCCAGACGATCACATCAGCCTGAGGAAAGATTTATTAGACCCTGAGACAGCTTCATCATATTCGCATCATGTGCTGGAGCGGGATTTCATTTATATTAATGAAGAATTCAAATTCAGTCCACCTCTATTCTGAAAAACAAAAAATCCTACAGATCCTGTGCCGAAATGCTCTGTATC